>JAODAL010044588.1:0-32732 GCA_025379985.1 Phyllomedusa bahiana | reverse complement strand
CGCTAAACCAGATTAAAAAATAAAAATTACAAAATTTTAAAAAAATTAATGTCGACTTTGCTTTTAAATTGTGATTCAACTAGAGAAATAAAAATAAAGATACTAGCCTGGACAAAAATGATGCTACCCCTAGAAAAGATTAAAAATATTTTGATTATAGGGACATGTTTAACTAAGGTATGTCCTGTAATCAGCATGACAGGTGTCTTCAAACTTGAACAGTCCTCTGCCTTTTTAAAAAGGGTAAAAAGTAGTCACTGTGCTTTTTGGTACATGGTGTGTCCCACACTGAACATGGACCAGAGGAGAGAGTTGTCTCAAGAAAAGAAAGAAAATTCTAGACAAAGAGGTTAAAGGTAAAGGCTATAAGACTATGATCAAACAACTTGATGTTCCTATTACTAAAAATGCCTATATTATTCAGAGGGTTAAGGCCTATAGAAGTGTAGCTAGCCTCCCTGTACGTGGCTGCAAGAGGAAAATTGATGACAAATTGAAGAGACAGATAATACAATGGTAACCAAAGAGCCAAACAACTTTGAAAGAAATTAGAGGTGAACTCCAAGGTTAAGGTACATCAGTGACAGATCGTACTATCTACCAAAGTGAACTTAATAAAGATACTAGGGGGAAACCCAAAGGTTGAAACAAATCATAAAAAACAGAAGGGAATTTCCCAAAATACATTTTGACAACTTCGCAAAATTTCCTTTGTACAGATGAGACAAAACTGGCAATTTTTAGGTTTTTAAGAGGACATTCATTATTGTTAAAAGTGTCTGTCTTTTTTTTTAACAAATTTCCATCACGGTCTGTTTTTTCAACAGGAGAGAAAAATAAACACTTTCTTATTTTCCTGACTTGTGAAAAAAAACAGGATCCTGTGCTTTTAATTAATACTTACTGGCTCCTATTATAAAAAGTGGGGGGGCTCCTAAATCATTGCACCTTTGGGCTCCAGGAGAGCTGGGTTTATTAGAACAGATTATAATATCAGATGCGGTTTCCCTAATGCAGTAATTACTACAAAATTTTAGAAAATGTGCAAAAAACCCAAATTGTCAGAAATATATTATTAATGCAATACAATTTTACAAATTCAGTGTTTGCCTAAGTCTTAGCACCTGCTATGTGTTGCATAAAAACCCCTAATCACATGAAATTTTGTACTCAAATTTAAAAATCCGGGGCCCAAAAGTATGCTCCCCTGTAAAGTGCCAATATACCTACAAAACGCAAAATAAGTGGCCACATATGATCAGATATATTCAGGGTTTCCATCCATACAAAATACAGCAGTGATCAAACAAAGAAGCAAAATAAACACTGACATACAGGAACTCGCAGTGACATCTTCTCTGAATTGTTCACACTCCCTTCTCTTCTCCAACATGCCCAGATCGCCATATCGATTTCTACACCAAACTCACTCTGCAAAATTTAAAAACACAACCCTTTGCTAGTCACTGGATTGGTTTATGGTTGGATTTTTAAGCAGATTCAGTATTTAGAATCCGCAATAATCCAACTGTAAATCCTCTCCATAGACCTCAGTATAAAAATCCGAGCTGTAGTCTACACTTCTCAGATTTTCTGAGGTCGGATGTCAAATCCAATCAAAAAACTTAGAACATGTTCTATAACTCCTCCTGAAAACGGCAGATTATAGTAGTGTTCAATGTGGACTTTCCAAAAAGCGACCCCAAAATTTTTGCAAGAAATTAAAACCGACTATAAAATACTGGTCGGATTCTATAACAGACCCTCTTGTGCTCCAAATAGTAAAAGTACTCCAAGACATCTTTGGGGCTCTCATTTGTGCAACCAGTTTTAGTTTTCTTTTGTATTGTAATATAGTAGGTAAGTACAGGTGTAGCAGAACTAAAAAGAACAGATAATGCGCCGTGATATCACGGCACAGAGTGTTATCTCTACTTCCTCAATGCTTTTTAATGGCCTTTGTTTACAGATGAGAGCAGATAGCACAAAAAGCTGTGATATCACAGTCAAGATAGACTCTGCTACATCTGTAAACCCCCAATATAGTGGGTAGGTACACCCCCAAATTAGGTCGGCAGATAGGTAGACCACCTTTTAGGTAGGTAGAACCCATTTAAGCAGGTAAGCTGCTACCATTAAGTTGGTAGATAAGTACATTGGCTCCCCTATTAGGCAGGTAGTTATTTAGACCACACATTTAGTAGCGATATAAGACCTCCATTAATTAGGTAGCTAGGTATCTATATAGGTCCCCTAATACATGAGGTACTATATACCTACTGAAGACCTAATATATATATATATATAGACCTACTATATATACACACGGTATATATATTAGGTAGGTAAGTATATAAGCCCTTCTGGATAGGTAGGTACATAGGACTCTTATTAGGTAGGTAATTATTTATTCCCCTCAGTAAGAGGCTATGTATAAAGTGTAGGGCGCAGGATTTGCATACAGTTAAAAAGAAGTTTAGGGCCTACTGGGGTATTCACCATCACCTTTTGGTGAGCCAGCCTGAGCAGGCTCGGTCACATTGGCCCATAAGTTGGCAGCCCATAAGGAATCTGCTTGGAAGAGCAGATTGCTAGTTTCTGTATAGGAATCATGGAAACAACTGTTGTCATTCAATAGCTTTATTGAGTGTGTTAAGGATCACTTTAAGAACAAGGAATGTGTTGAAAATCATGGAAGAGCTGTCTCTTATCTCTCTCAGGCCTCCTGGAGGGCTTCAGACCAAACTGACACAGTCTTCAGTAGCGCACCATCTTTCCATCTACATGTTGATATCCTGTGTCCTCCTTTTCACTTTGTTCTTTCTCTGGTGCCAGTATCTCCTGACTTCTTGCTTCTACTACTTCTTCTAATAGTGTCACGGTTCATGCCGCGGTCCCTGCCTTGGACCGTCAGTGTGTCCGTGCCTGCCATGTCTCTGCTGGGACTCCCTGTGCTGGGGTCCTGGCAGTCTGTGTTCTGTTGTTACTTGCCTTTTCTGTTGCTCCTGCTTCCTGGGGTCCTGTATGTGCAGGGCAGCTTCTAGCCCAGGGGCGTCGCTAGGCTGTTTTATTTGGGGCTCGGGCCCCGAATAAAACCCCCTGTGCCCCGAGTCTCCCGGCTCCAGGCCCTGCGCTGGGCCTGGAGCACCGACTGGCTCTTCAGCTGCATGTGCTCCGATGGCCCGCACACACAGCTGAGGGCTTCTGCGGGGCAGAGAGCGAGCGCTCCTGCCCTGCAACATTTGTCAGACCCGCAGGCCCTTTAACACCGCGGGCTGCCGGTCCTCACAGGCTGAGGACCCGCCGCGGCCTCGTGCACCTCAGCCAGCAGCGTCGCGATGACATCACGTCATCGCGACGCTGCCTGTCCTCGGGCCCCACAGCGCGTCATAGGGCCCTGCGCCCGAGGAGCTGCCGGAGGAGCGCGGGCTGAAGAGGACGGACGCGCCTAGCCGGGGGAGTTAAGGTGAGTATTAATGTTGTTATTTTTATAACGTTTACCTGCCTCAGTGCCCCTATAAAACTGCCTTGCCCCTATAAAGCCTGCCTGTGGCCCCCATATCCCTGCCTGTGCCCTATAATGCCTTCCTGTGGCCCCCATATCCCTGCCTGTGCCCCCATAATGCCTGCCTGTGCCCCCATATTCCCTGCCTGTGCCCCTATAATGCCTGCCTGTGGCCCCCATATCCCTGCCTGTGACCCCCCTATGCTGCCTGTGGCCCCCACTATCCCTGTCTGTGGCCCCCTATATACTGCCTGTGCCCCTATAAGGCCTGCCTGTTGCCCCATATGCTGCCTGTGCCCTTTTATACCTGCCTGTGGGGCCCCCGTTATACTGCCTGTGACCCCCCCATAAACCTGCCTGTGCCCCCATTTACTGCCTGTGCCCCCATATCCCTGCCTGTGGCCCCCATATTCCTGCCTGTGGCCCCCATATAATGCCTGTGCCCCCATATACCTGCCTGTTGCCCCTATATACCTGCCTGTGCCCCCATATACCTGCCTGTGACCCAAAAAACCTGCCTGTTTGGGCCCCCCTATACTGCCTCATTGCCCCCCTATACTGCCTCAGTGCCCTTATATACCGGCTTGTGGCCCCCCGATACTGCCTCAGTGCCCCCAAAATACTGCCTCAATGACCCTAATACCTGCCTGTGGCCCCATATACTGCCTGTGCCCCCTATATACTGCCTTTGGCCCCATATACCTGCCTGTGGCCCCTATATACTGCCTCAGTGCCCCTATATACTGCCTGTGGCCCCATAAACTGCCTCGAGGACCCTATAGACCTGCCTGTGGCCCCATATACTGCCTGTGCCCCCTATACCTGCCTGTTGCCCCCCTATACCTGCCTGTGGCCCCTATATACTGCCTCATTGCCCCTATATACCTGTCTCAGTGCTCTTATATACCTGCCTCAGTTCTCCTATATACTGCCTCAGTGCCCCTTTATTCTGCCTCAGTGCCCCCATATACTGCCTGTGTCCCCCATATACCTGCCTGGGGCCCCCCATAATACCTACCTGTGGGCCCCCTATACCTGCCTGTGGCCCCATATACTGCTTCAGTGCCCCTATAACCTAACTGAGGGGACCCGCTATACCTAAAATTAAGGGGTTGCTGGAAATGTGAGGATATTTGTGTCCAAATTTCCCCAGGGACGAGTATTGGCCGGGAGCAATCAGCATGAAGGTGTGAACCGGATGGAGAAAAGGGAAAGTGAACGACGCTGATCAGAAAAGACTCCGGTGAGTTACTAAATGTAACAGCAGGGTAATCACTTATATGTCTGCAGAGTCTACATACAACTAGTATCTACCACTATCTGGTCACTGTATTTGGGGGTTGGTATATGTCTGTAGAGCCCGTGTACAAACTGGTAGTCACATGTGGAGTCGCGTTCGGTCAGGTCTGCAGGATTATTTGAGCCTTAATAGTAATAGTTTTGGGGCTTGGTTTTGTAGAGTGTTTTTAGTCACAATCACTTGTCTGGTAGATTTGCTCCATGTATCGGTGGATTATTGGTGACTGTTTAGGGGTATTGTCATATGAAGGTGAGAAGTTCTGAAAAAATAAATTTGTCATTGGTGATTTTTACTGTACAGTGATGCTGAGGAGATGGGCGGGATCTGTGTGGGATGTGCAGAAAATTAGTGACAGGAACAGAAGGTTTTTCTCTGTAAAAAAACATCCGCAGTTCACAATGAGGCGGGAAAAACACAAAGGGCCCGAGCCCCGGATGTTTTAGGACCCTAGCAACGCCCCTGTTCTAGCCCTTTATAGGTCCTCTGTCCTGTGCACCTTCCTCTTGATCTATGACCTCTGGCTATAAGAGGAAGTTCCTGTCTGTGCTCCTGGGTCAGTCCATTGCAGTGTTGTAGTGTGTGGTGTGCATCATACTGAGACTCCATCTGATCTCCTGCCAGGATCTCAGTTCTGCTGTTCTGGATTTAACCCCTGAGATGCTGGTCCAGTTCCTGCATTCTTCTAGAGCTCCTGACCATCTGCCTGTCTGTCTACTGTTGTCTCTTCCTACTGTATCCTGCCTTGATCCTTGTCCAGTACCTGCTGTGTATCCTGCTATGTTACCTGTCCTGTATCCTGATGTTGCATATGTCTAGTTTCCTGCTGTATCCTGCTGCACAGGTTTCCTGCTGTTCCTGTAAACCACCACTTCTGTGCCTGGAGATCCTGTCCTGCACCTCGGCTGTCACCACAGGTAGCCACGTCAGGGGTAGCGACCTGAGGGTCCCCGCAGCTAAGTCCGCCCTGCTTTGCGGCAGGCTCCGTTGAAGACCGGGTTCCCTTAGACTCCACTGGCGTGGATCTCCATATACCACCTTGCCTGCGGTGATTACAGTGGATCCACACCCGGATATCTGCGATCGCCGCTTCGACTTATGTTGTTGTCGCCACACCGTTACAGAATGGACTCACCATGGATCCCACCGTGGTGACCCTGTCTTCGTCTCTGCTGTTTCATGCTGTCTTGCCAGTCTATGTCTGTCCCGCTGGCTCATGGTTCACCCAGAGTGTCTGTCTGTCTGCTGGCTCAGGATATGTCCAGAGTGTCTGTCTGTCCGCTGGCCCATGGTCGCCCAGAGTGTCTATCTGTCCGCTGGCTCAGGGTTCGCCCAGAGTGTCTGTCTGTCCGCTGGCTCAGGGTTCGCCCAGAGTGTCTGTCTGTTTGCTGGCTCAGGGTTTGCCCAGAGTGTCTGTCTGTCCGCTGGCTCATGGTTCGCCCAGAGTGTCTGTCTTTCCGCTGGCTCATGGTTCGCCCAGTGTGTCTGTCTGTCCGCTGGCTTTGGTCCCGCCCAGAGCGTCTGCCTAGCTCATGGTCCCGCCAAGAGCGTCTGCCTAGCTCATGGTTCCGCCCAGAGCATCTGCCTAGCTCATGGTCCCGCCCAGAGCGTCTGCCTAGCTCATGGTCCTGCCCAAAGCATCTGCCTAGCTCATGGTCCCACCCAGAGCGCCTGCCTAGCTCATGGTCCCGTCCAGAGCGTCTTCTTAGCTCATGGCCCCCCCCAGAGCGTCTGCCTAGCTCATGGTCCCGCCCAGAGCGTCTGCCTAGCTCATGTTCCCGCCCAGAGCATCTACCTAGCTCATGGTCCCGCCCAGAACGTCTGCCTAGCTCATGGTCCCACCCAGAGCATCTGCCTAGCTCATGGTCCCGCCCAGAGCGCCTGCCTAGCTCATTGTCCCGCCCAGAGCGTCTGCCTAGCTCATCGTCCCGCCCTGAGTCCCCCCCCCATTTTGCCTACTGCCCCATTTGTTCCTCCCATGCTCCTCCTTTTCTAGGTTTTCCCTATACTGGCTATCATACAGCCTGTACTTGGTTTTGGGATTGCCCCCATAGAAGTTGCGGGCCCCTGGCCTATGTGGAATGCCATTCTGTGATTTGGTGCGGGAGGAGGCGGCTTTGAGGGGGGGTACTGTCACTGTGCTGGGGTCCTGGCAGTCTGTGTTATGTTGTTACTTGCCTTTTCTGTTGCTCCTGCTTCCTGGGATCCTGTATGTGCACTGTGCCTCCTAGGGCGCGCGGCAGCCTCCTGCCCTTTATAGGTCCTCTGTCCTGTGCACCTTCCTCTTGACCTATGACCCCTGGCTATAAGAGGAAGTTCCTGTCTGTGCTCCTGGGTCAGTCCGTTGCAGTTTGTGTTGTGTATCATACTGAGATTCCATCTGAGCTCCTGCCAGCATCTCAGTTCTGCTGTTCTGGATTTAACCCCTGAGATGCTGGTCCAGTTCCTGCATTCTACCAGAGCTCCTGACCATCTGCCTGTCTGTCTACTGTTGTCTCTTCCTGCTGTATCCTGCCTTGATCCCTGTCCAGTACCTGCTGTGTATCCTGCCATGTTACCTGTCCTGTATCCTGATGTTGCGTATGTCTAGTTTCCTGCTGTATCCTGCTGCACACGTTTCCTGCTGTTCCTGTAAACCACCACTTCTGTGCCTGGAGATCCTGTCCTGCACCTCAGCTGTGACCACAGGTAGCCACGTCAGGGGTAGCACCCTTGGGGTCCCCGCAGCTAAGTCCGTCCTGCTTTACGGTGGGCTCCGGTGAAGACCGGGGGGAGTCCCCTTAGACTCCGCTCCCTGGCATGGGTCTCCACCTATACCATCTCACCTGCGGTGATCACAGTGGATCCACACCCAGATACCTACGATCGCCGCTTCGACTTACGTTGTTGTCACCACAGCATTACAAATAGCAACCATATTCTGCCTGCTCTCCAACTCTCTTTTTTTGGGTTGACTTCTCCCCCAGAAGTTCTAAGGTTTGCTTTTATCCCCCTCTTCTTTCTGATGTGCCAGTACCATCTGCTGTCAGAAGGACGAGTTGTGGGCTTCAGCCCTAAGTATACACGTATAACATCTTAGTGGTACCATTTATTCTGTGACATATTGTTGAGTAAATGATTACTATAAAATGCACTGCCATTCTACGTTTACCATGAAGTCTAGGGATTACCTTTGTTGTTTATGCTTTACAGCATATTCATGAGCTGTGACATTATTGCATGGTACTGCACTGGATTTTGTGTGCTGATAGTATGGTTTGTATTTTTCCCGTGACATCACTGTTTATTTCGCTCTAACATCACTGAACTGATTATCCCTGTATTCTGACATCACTATGTGCATTATCCCCATACTATGACATCACTATGTAAAATATTCCTGTGTAATAGAGTGATCAGAATAACTATACCATTTTCAGGTTCTAAACTTGCTGCTGAAAATTACCTTGATACAGTAAGGCCCTGTTCTTTGTGTTTTATTTTGCAGCTTACCTACAATTTTTATCTGTGTATTTCATTTTCTGTTGCTGTGTATTTTGCAGTATTTTTGGGCACAGATTAGCTCCATTTAATAGTAGTCGTCCATATCTTAGTTGTAATGTTCAGCCACAGAAAGGGGGTCAGAGGTATGATTGTAGATGTGTGGATGCGTGGGTGATATTAGGCTTACTGGTGGGGTATGCTGGAATATGTAATATGCTGTCCAGGAAGAAGCAACAGAGACTGCAGCATTGGGGGTCTTGGCAGGCTTTTCTCATGATGCTAAACGTAAGTTACACATTCAATTTTCTGCTTCCATGGTACAGGTACATGCTGCTAATATGCAATGTTGACCTTTACAACTCAGCCTCTGACAATACTCTCTTCAACACAACTCCAACTCCTACCGTAATTGGCCTTCACTATTCATTTAATGTGACACTCTTTCACTTCAGGAGGTTTCCCCAACTTCAAACATACCTAAGCCTTTCTTGTCTGGTAAAGCTACAGGCCCACCAGGCATAGTGAGTGTTCCCCAGTCATTGTGGTCCAAGTTTCCCTGTATTGTTAAAGAGATTTTCTCACCATGTTGTTTCAGCAGTTTTGCACTTACTCTGTCGCCTCAGGCTGTGAGTGGTTTTACAGCAGTGATTAGTATATTCAACTTCCAGGGAGTAGTTACTCTGACAGTGCAGGAGATTGTTATCTCTAAACAAAATTACAGATAAAGTCATGCTTTTCAGTCCTCACAGCACATGTACCTTTTGTTTTGTGAAGCTTATCTTGTTAGATAAAATTAGTTTGCTTCAATCTCAGTCTTTCAGTGGGTAACATCACTCCCTGCTTGCTGCTCCCAGTTTATCGGATAACAGACTTCCGTCTAGTATGTAGGTAACCATAGAAACCTGTGGGCAATTCAGAGTACATAAATATGCTCTTATCTCATGATTAAAGTAAAATCTATTGACCAGTGTATTTAGAAAAAGTCTTCTTTTAACTGTCCTTTTTTGTTGAAAACTAATCTTGTAGTGAAAAAACCCTTTGACACCACCAGCCCTGCAGTGTGTGTCACTTGTCTCCTTTCCTTTCTGACTCTCTCTCTCCTCCGTACGCTTCAGGCTGGCTGAAGATCTCTCTCTTGCTGTACCCTTCTCTTATTTATCTGGTCTTTGAGTAATTCTTCTTTGATCTTGCCTGCCTCTGCTTCACTGCCAGCGAGTAAGCAGAAAACCTCCTTTAACTGCAGCAGCTTAACTCAACTCAAGAACTAAGCCTAACATTGCAGGCTCCCCTTTATATGCCTGTAGCCCCTTTCTTCTTCTTCCGAGGATCCACTGGTAACTCTCCCTTTTCTTGGCTACAGGCCTCATATACTGTTTGGTGCTTAAAACACCAGTGCCACTATAAGAGAGTTTAGTCATCATCTTTAATGGTGAATCTACCTACAGTTGAAACCAGAAGTTTACATACGCTATATAAAAAGTCGCAAATGCATGTTTTTCTCACTATCTGACATGAAATCAGAATAAAACCTACCCATTTTAAGTCAATTTTGATTACCAAAATTACTTATATTTGGCAAATGCCGAAATAGAAAGAGAATTTTTTAAGGTATTTTTATTATGTGCTGAAAAAGCCCTCCTCGGCTTATACTGAAGTCAGCCGTCGGTGTCCGGGCGCTGCCATGGCCCAGGCACCAGCAGCGATCTCATCAGCTGTATGTGCCTTCTCGGCCAGCACATAAAGCTGAAGATACTATTGCGAAGCAGAGAAAAAGCGATTTTTGCTCCGCAATAGGACTCCAGAAGGCCGCCAGCAGACTTGAAGCCTTCCGGAGTATCCAGCACAGGCGGCGTGCTATGTCATCACGCTGTCTGGGCGGCCTGATGACATCACGTCCCCTGTGCCAGGAAGAATACGGAGTGCCTTGGGCAGAAGTGGAGAGAGATGAGTACTTGTATTTTTTATTTTTTTTTAGAAACCCTGCCTATATCTGCCTATGGGGAACATATGTCTGGCTATACCTTCCTATGGGGGACAGATAAGTGCCTATACCTTCCCATGGGGGACATTAAATTGCCCATATTTGCCTATGGGGGACTTATACCTGCCTATGAGGGACATTAAACTGTAACTTTATTGGTATCCATTTTTATTTTTGAAATTTACCAGTAGCCGCTGCATTTTCCATCCAAGGCTTATATTCAGTTAAATAAGTTTCCCAGTTTTTTTGTGGCAAAATTAGGTGCCTTATAGACGAGTATTTACAGTACTTTCTGCAAAGTCAAAAGTTTACATACATTTCATTAGCATTTGGTAGCATTGCCCTTAAACTGCATGACTTGGGTCAAATGTTTTGGATATCCTTCCACAAGCGCCTGACAAAAGTTGGTAGGAATTTGGCCCATTCTTCCTGACAGAACTAGTGTAACAGAACCATGTTTGTAGGTTGCCTTGCTATCACCTGCCTTTTCAGCTTTGCCCATAAATTTTCAATAGGCTTGAGATCAGGATTTGTGATGGCCACTCCAAAACATTGACTTGGTTATCCTTAAGCCACTTTATAATCAGTTTGGAAGTATGCTTTGGGTCATTGTCTACTTGGAAGACCCATTTCCGATCAAACTTTAACTTCCTGGATGATGTCTAAAGATGTTGTTTCAGTATTTCCACATAATCTTCTTTCCTCACAATGCCATCTATTTTTGTGAAGTGCCCCAGTCCCTCCTGCAGCAAACCCACCCCACAACATGATACCGCCACCCCTTTTTTCACATTTAGGATGGTGTTCCAAGTCTCTCCCTTTTTCCTCCAAACGTAATAGTGGTCATTATGGCCAAACAGTTCAATTTTAGTTTTGTCAGACCACAGGACATGTCTCCAAAAATGTAGGTCTTTGTTCCTGTGTGCATTTGCAAACATTAATCTGGCTTTTAAATGTTTCTCTTGGAGTAATAGCTTCTTCCTGGCAGAGTGGCCTTTCAGCCCATGTTGATACAGTACTCATTTTACTGTGGATAACGACACAATCTTACCAGCTTCTGCCAGCATCTTCACAAGGTCTTTTGCTTTTGTTCTTAGGTTGATATGCACGTTGGCCAAAGCACGTTCATCTCTGAGACATAGAACACATCTACTTCCTGAGCGATATGATGGCTTGACATTTCCATCTTGTTTGTACTTGTGTATAATTGTTTGTACAGATAAACAAGGCACCTTCAGGTATCTGGAAATTGCACCCAAGGATGATCAGAACTTCTGCAATTCCACTATTCTCTTCCTGCTTTTTTGGCTGAATTCTTTAGACTTTCTGACAATGTTACCATAGAGAAGCAAGGGTGTTTCTGGGGTGAATTAAAATACATCCACAGGTGTGTTTCTAATTAATTCAGATGTTGCCAATAAACCTATCAGAAGCTTTCAAAGACATGGCATCATCATATGGACTGTCCCAAATTGTTTATAGGTATAGTAATCCTAGATCATGTAAACTTTTGACTTTGCAGAAGGTAATAAAAATGCCTTAAAACATTTTCTCAATAATTTTGGTAATCCTAATTGACATAAAATGTTTGTTTTGGTTTATTCTGAATTATGTCAGATGAGAAAAACATACATATGTATGTTTTTTTTTTTTATATAGTAAATGTAAACTTCTGGTTTCATATGTCCATACACATCAATCTTACACAGGGCCATGAGTAGGGTGGCCGTACACCCTACACTGGCTTCATAAAGTGTTTTTTTTTATATGGAAAATGCATCACATGACATGACAGGTCACTTAACTCTAATCCACAACACAAGTCTAAAATCTACATTGTGAACCTAGCTTTAGCTTGTCCAAATACTTTTCAGCTTGTAAAAAGGGAGAGACTATGTAGAAAAAAAAAACTTTTTTTTTATTAATATTGATGGCTTTCTTTCAAATGCATCACAGTGGTACACAGAGTATAAATTATAAAAATTGTGCCACTGCCCAAACACTTCTGGACATAGCAGTAATTAAGTTCCAAGCATGAAACATTAAGTATGTACAATTTAGTTGGATACATCAGTTTACATAATTTATAACCTCGAAGCTCATCAACAAACAATAGATGGCCAATTTATCCAGCGCTGCACCACAGGATACGGAAGTAAGGAATGTGAGATAACCACAGAATTAATAAACCTGCCATTAAATATTCATAAGTACAACACTCTCAGTTTAACTGTATATACGTAGACAGTATTTTGTAGGAAATTAGTCTGGGGATTATTTTGCAGTTAGGTAGACTATTTATGTAATAATTCAATGACAAACACATCCCTAAAATATAAACACAGTAGTAAGAAAAAATATGTACTGTAATTCATGCAAATAAACCTTCACTGTTGACTAAAGGTGTATTATGGCTAAACTTGGTCTCTCAGGGCAAACATCACTCATTGTTAGTAGCTCACCACCCTAACAAACATGTAGGGTCCCAAGTGGGTAACCTATAGCTGGTCTAATGTTGGATGACGGCCTGTATAGTACCCTCTCTAAAGTGCCCCCACTCATCTGGTGCACTTTCATGCAAATAACCATTTAGGTCGACATGTTTGTACGGGGCTGCGCCAGTAATCTAGCAACCTTTCAGCCCAAAAATTGGTTCAGCCCTGTTCTCTAGATTTATAATCACGCACACTCCAAAAATAGATGCATTATCAGGCGCCCTCGGCACTTTGTAATGCACGTGAGATCGTGGGTGTTCTGGAAGCGTGTTGAACTACAACTGTATGATTCTACAGATTTATGACAGGAGGAAGATTAAACTGTGCGTATTACTGTGGAAGAAGTAGACCAAGTTCAAAGTGGTCTACCTGAGCCTGATTTGTCATTTTGAAGCTAGAAAGTGTCTAATCTATGAACCCCGGGTAGAACAGTTTCTTAAATTCAGCACATTCTATGCTACTAAGGCGCGCAAAAATATTGTCGTCTGGGCACCAAAATACATATATGTCGTCCTTAAAGTGGTTGTCTTGGAATAGAATAAAACTTAGGACGGTACACACACACACACATATATATATATATATATATATATATATAATATATATATATATATATATATATTATATATATATTTATATATATATATATTTTTTTTTATATATTATATATATATATATTTTTATTATATATATTTTTGTATATAATTATATATATATATTTTTTTTTTTATATATTTATATATATATAATAATATATATATATATATTAATATATATATATATATATATATTTATATTTATATTTGGTGTGAACATAGTATATAGAATCTACAGCTCAGTTGGGAGGGAAATTAGGCTGTTGTGGGACATGTAGTTTTCAGAGAGCATGCCTAGCAACTGTAGCTCCGGCTACTAGTCCAGTAAGGAGAAGGATCCAGAATGGCAATATTATGTGATATAACAGTGTATTTAAATGCTTATCTTTAGTAACTCTGCAATATATGTTATTATGTTTTTTGGGTTTCTCACACAACCCCTTTAATGTCTAATTACAAGTGTCACATACCTCATTAGTTCAAACTGCCTTACACTGAAACGGCAATTATTGTCCACAGCAACCAATCAGAGCTCAGTTTTAATTTTTTTAAAACTGTTCTGAAAAAAAGGAAAGCTGAGCTGATTGGTTACAATGGGCAACAAAATAATTCTACAAGTAGATTGTTTTGATACTAATATGTATGTTGGCTCATAAGCTCTTTCATTATTTTGTCTAAATGACAATAATAATAATAATAATAATAATATAATAATAATAATAATAATAATACAGTGGGTACAGAAACTATTCAGACCCTTTAAATTTTTCACTCTTTGTTTCATTGCAGCCATTTGGTAAGATAAAAAAGTTAATTTTTTTTGCTCATTAATGTACACTCTGCACCCCATCTTGAAAGAAAAAAAAAGCAGAAATGTAGATATTTTTGAAATTTATTAAACAAGAAAAACTGAAATATTACCTGGTCCAGTCAAGAATGGTCACAGAGTTGCTCTGAAGCCACTGCTTTGTTCTTTTAGCTGTGTGATTAGGGGTCATTGTCTTTTTGGAAGATGAACCTTTGGCCCAGTCTGAGATCCAGAGCGTCTGGAAGAGGTTTTCATCCAGGATATCTCTGTAATTTGGTGGATTCATCTTTCCTTCAATTGCAACCAGTCATCCTGTCCCTGTAGCTGAAAAACACCCCCATAGCATGATGCTGCCACCACCATGTTCACTGTTGGGATTGTATTGGGCGGGTGATGAGCAGTGCCTGGTTTTCTCCACCGCTTAGAATTAACACCAAAAAGTTCAATCTTCGTCTCAGCAGACCAGAGAATCTTATTTTTCATAGTCTGACAGCCTTCATGTGTTTTTTTTGCAAACTGTATGCAGCTTTCATATGTCTTGCACTGAGGAGAGGCTTCCATCGGCACATTCTTCCATAAAGCCTCAACTGATGTGTTACGGTGTCCCTGTGACCCCCGTGTCGGGTCGCAGGCACACCCGCAACGTCGCAGCGCCTCCTGCTGCAGCTGGTGCCGCAGCCCAGCGCCTGGGCTGCGGACACCCCGGCGCCCCTGTGTCCCACTTACCTCGCCACGCTCCTGTTTCTGTCCCAGCGCACGCTCCTGCTGCCGACTGGGTGCGCGCGTGCGGCACTTCAGGAAAATTTAAAGGGACAGTGCGCCGGTGATTGGTCTCACCGGGCGCTGACCCTATTTAAGCCCTACCTCTTCCCTAGCACCTTGCCGAATCGATAGTGCCCTGGTCCTAGAGAGGAAGCGTTCCAGAGTTTCTTGTTTGTCTACCGTGTACCATACCTTCTGCCTCCTTCCCTTGACCACAAACAATTGCCGTCTGCACTGACCTTCTGCCTGTCCCCGACTACGAGCCTGCTTCACGATTCTGTACCACGCAACACCTCGGCTGCCATCGCAAGCAAGTAACGTCAGGGGTAGCGACATGGTAGTAATCCGTCGCAGCAAGTCCATCCCGCTTTGCGGTGGGCTCTGGTGAAAACCGGACCTACTTAGACTCCGCTCCCTGGCGTGGCTTACGCCATCGCATGTGGTGGTTCGGAGGATCCACTACCATATCCATTACAGTGGCTTCATCACCCAGTGTTTCCTCCACGTGGAACTTATGGCAGGACAATTCCCTTCCGAAAGGTCCAAGGTAGCCTTCGTGGTCAGTCTTCTCTGTGGGAAAGCCTGGGCGACTCCCCTCTGGGACCGGGACGATCCGGTCACTGCTGATCTAGTAACGTTCCTACAGGAGTTCCGCAGCGTCTTCGAAGAGCCTGCCCGCGCTTCGTCTGCCGAGACCGCATTGCTGAATCTCCAACAAGGGAACTCCTCCATTGGTGACTATGCCGTGCAATTCCGTACACTTGCTTCGGAGCTGACCTGGAATGATGCAGTGTTGTGCGCCACCTTTAAGAAGGGCCTCTCCAGCCAGATTAAGGATGCCCTCTCCACCAGGGACCCTCCGTCTTCCTTAAGCAAGCTCATCCACCTGGCGAACCGGATTGACATCCATTTCTTGGAGAGACGTGAGGAGCTTCGCCAAGAGAGTGAACCTTTCCGAACCCGTCGTCTACCCCGTCTTGCACCGGTGTTTCTTCGGCCTCCACTGCCTCCTTCTCAGCCAATCATTGAAGAGACCATGCAAGTGGACAGAGCCCACCTGACTCCGCAAGAGTTGACTCGACGACGTGAGGGTAACCTATGCCTCTACTGCGGCAGCTCCGAACATCTCCTCAGGGGTTGTCCGCAACGTCCGGGAATTGCTCGCACCTAGGCTTCATGGAAGAGGCGTCCCTAGGTGTGAGCAATCCCTCTCCCCGGCTTATGCTGTCAGTTCTGGTCAAAACCAATTCCGGGATCGCGTTTCAAGTAGCTGCCTTCTTGGATTCCGGATCTGCCGGGAATTTTATGAATGCTGCTTTGGTGGCCAAGTTTGGTCCCCCGGTATTTCCGTTTTAGCCCAAACCCCTTGGCCCACCCTCGCCCCGGTTAGTGGTGAACCCCCTTTGCGTGACCCATCCTGTACCATACAACCCGGGGTTTCCTACAATTCGGGGTTTTTAAACCCAAAAGGGGGAAGATTGCATTTTTTCGTGTCCCCTGATTTTCCCTCGGGCCTGTCCCCCCGGGGGTTTCCGTAGGCAGCACCCGCACGCCCCCCTTCCTCAAGGGAAAAGACGGGTGAATTTTCCCAATTTGGGCCCTTGATTGAAGTTGTCCCCCCCCTGTGGCGGCCCCTAAACCGGGAGTTCACCCCGTTTCCTCCACTTTTCCCTTCAACCCCATCCATTTGCCCCCAAACCTTTACCGGGATTTTTCGGGATGTTTTTCTGCGAAGCAGGCGGCCAACTCTACCCCCCATTGCCCCCAAACGATTGCCCCTTTTAACCTGCTGCCCGGGCCCAAAGTCCAAGGGGGGTTTTGGGGCCCTTATCCACTCTCGGAACCTGAGACCCCGGCAATTGGGGGCCTATTAATTAAAGAAAATTTCCCAGAAGGGCTTCATCCCCCAAATCTACTTCTACGGGGGGTTTGCCAGATTTTTCTTTTTTGAGAAGAAGGAGGGGGCCCCTTACTCCCTGATCGACTCCCGGGCGGTCTCAACAAGATCACGATCAAAAATCAAACCCTTTTTCCCTCTGATTACTGAACTCTTTCGTTTTGTCTCCGTGGAGCTAAAACCCTTCCCAAGCGGACTTGGGGGGGGCAATAATCTCGTCGGGTGGACCCCAAAGGGGGGCGAAAAAATTTGGAAGTCGGCCCTTCAATACAAGGGGACGGGCATTCGAGTATTTAGTGTTTCCCTTTGGCTTTTTGTAACTTTCCAGCAGTTCCTTCCCCAAGTTTCTTTCAATAACTTTTTTAGAAAACTTCTGTAGGGCCCTGAATAGTTGTCTACTTGGTTTACATTCTTTTTAATTTTTTCCCACCTTATCTGGAGACCCACCAGCCCAAATGTGCCCCAGGTCCTGAAAAAGCCTGCGTTTAAACCAAACTAAAATGCCAAACTAGAAAAGGTTATTTCACCAGACCCCCACTCCCTTTTCCCGAAATATCATGCTCGGGCAAAGGCCTGCAAAAATGGACCCCCTAAAAATCTCCGGCGTTCTAAAAACTGGGCCCCCACCCGTCGGGGCCCCTTTGGGGATACAGCGCTTCTTGGCCCTTTTCTTAAAATTACTAAAGGCAGTTCATCCCAAAATTTCTGACGTTGGGTTTGGGAGATTGGGGGCTCCTTTCCAAAAAGCAATTTCCCAAAACCCAAACTGGGGGCCACCCGCCCCCAAAAGCCCTTTTTCCCCAAGCTTTAAAACACAAATTTTTCCTTCCCGAAACCCTTTTTTTTCGCGAAACCCGATTTCCGAGAAGCCCTTCTTCCCTTTTAAAAAAAAATGCCTCTTCCGGGGGGGCTGGGGCGGTCCCCCACCCAAAAAGGGGCCCCCAAAAAAAGGGCCGGACCGGGGGGTTCTTTCCAGGTTTTTTTTTTACCCGGGAGAGAAAAACTATACCATCGGGGATGGGAGCCCTTTCTGGCCCTTTAAACCGCTTTGGAGGAGTGGCGCCACCTCCTGGGGGTTTGCTCGATATCCTTTTGAATATCTAAAACAAAAACCACAAAAATCTCCTTTACCTCCCGTCAAACCAACGTCTCAACCCTTTCCAGGGAAGGGTTTGGGCTCGTTCTTTGCCCGGGTTTAATTTTTGTTATCCCCTTTCCCACCCGGGAGAGGGAAAAACTCAAAAGGGCCCATTTCCCCTTTTCCCCTGCCCCCTGACGTAAAAGGAGAGGGGGGAGCCTTTTCCCGGCACATTTGTACCCCCGGAAGTTTGGGTATCTGCAGCTCCCCCTAGCCCCCCCAACGGCTTCCTGGGGGGGGGGGAAAACGGGAAAGTGGCCCAGCCAAATCCCCGGAAAGGATTCCCGAAATGGGGGCCCTGCCCCATAAAACTGGACATCCCGGGGGGGTTTCGGGGAAATCTTGTGCATTGATTTCTACATTTTACTGGGGGCCCCCCCTCCGCTATGAAATTTTGTGGAAAAACCCGTTTCCACCCTTGCCCGGAAAAAATCACCCCGCCTTAAAACCCGCGGGTTTTTTCTCCAGCCTCTGCCGGGGTTTCCCAAAAATTTCCCCGGGGGCCAAAATTGCCTGGGACTTCTTCACCGAATTCCTTCCTTTACGGTAATTAAGGGGGGATCTGGGTGGTCACTTTACCATTTTTTTAAAAAAGGGCCAACACTTCATTCCCCTGGGCCCGGTCTACTTTCTTTCTCCCGACTCCCCAAAACCAAAATTTTTAAAAAATACTTCCGCTGCATTGGGTTTTCCCCTTTTATATTGTTTTTGGGAAACCGGAGTTAAATTTTGTTCAAAGTTTGGCGGGCCTCTGTTCCCCTCCCACAAGGGGAACTGGATTTTTTCTTCCGCGTACCACCCACAATCTAATGGGGAAGTGGAGAAGTTTTGAACCAAGTCCCCGGGTACCTATCTCCGCCACGGGCGTCCGCAAGGGAAAAAATTTAATTTGGGCCCCCGGGCTATTGCCTTTGGGCCGGGGTTTTCATAAAATTTTCTTTGGACTCTGTTCGCTGGGGTCCCCTTCTTCATCGTTCGGTCGGCACCCCCCCACCCCTTCCGCTCCTCTGCCCCCCGATGTCCCTGGGTGGATATTCTGGTCTACAACCTATCCCCTTTTGGAAAGGAGATGCCCAATCTCTGCCCCAGGCCTCGGTCCAAAAAGGCCCAAGGGGGGAAAAAAGAACGAAGACCCCCACCTTCCTTTTCCCGGGGGGAAAAGGAGGGCTGTTGCCAGGTATTTCGTTTTTAAAATCCCCACTACAAGCTGGGCCCCCGGGTTTTTAGGCCCCCTTTGAAATCCTAGGCGTCAACCCGGGGCCCTACAAGCTCCGGTCCCCAACTATGCGCATCCCAAACTCCCCCGGGGTTTCCCTCTGAAAACGGTCATCCAAAAACCTTTTCTTCTCTATCTGTGGCTCCCTCCCCCTGCTGACCCCCCAATGTTTTTGCCGCAAAAAAAATTTTGGCCAGGTTAGGGGGAGACATTTTTTTTGGTCACGGGAAAGGGGTTTTGGGCCCGGAGGAAAGGCGTGGTTGCCGGAGGAGAAACCCTGGATCGGGGTTCTTGCTGGGGGTTTGTGGGGCCCCAGAAAAGGGGGAGGCCCAAAGGGGGGGTGTCGGGTCGCGGGCATCCCCGCAAGCCGCAGGCCTCCTCTGCGGCCGGTCCCGCAGCCCGGGGGGGTCGGGCTGCGGACACCCCGCAGCCCCTGTGTCCCACTTTCCCCACCCCGCCCTGTTCTGTCCCCGGAAAAAATTTAAAACGTGCGCCGGTGATTGGTTTACTGGGCGCGACCCTATTTAACCCTCCTCTTCCCTAGCACCCTTACCGAATCGATGTGCCCTGTGCCCAAAGGAAGCGTTCCGAGTGTTTGTTTTTTCTACCTGTTTCCATAAATTCCCTCCGTCCTTGAAACGACCCTGCCGCCTGTCCTGATTTTTGCCTTCCCGACTACGAACCCTGCCGGGCCCGCACTGCTTTCTGCTGTCCCCGACTCGAGCCTGTTCACGATTCGTACCCCCGAACACCTCGGCTGCCACCGAAGCAAGTCACGTCAGGGGTAGCGACTGGTATAATCCCACCCCGCAAGTCCCTCCCGCTTTGCGGAAGGGGTTGGTGAAACCGGGCCTACTTAGACTCCGCTCCCGGTTGGGTTACGCCATCGCTTGTGGTGGTTCGGAGGATCCACATCTATGTTTCATGATGGAGGGCTGCAGTGATAGTTTAATTTGTGGAAAATTTCCCATCTCCCTACGATCCCTGGGGTTCACCCCCAGTGATCTTTAGGTTTTTTCTTTACCTTCTTTTCCCAAAGGGTCTTCTCCCACGATTACTTAGTTTGCTGGACGGCCAGGTCGAGGAAGAGTTGTGGTCGTCCCAAACTTCTTCCATTTTAGGATTATGGAGGCCACTGTGCTCTTAGGAACTTTGAGTGCTGCAGAAATTCTTTTGTAACCTTGACCAGATCTGTGCCCTGCCACAATTCTGTCTCTGAGCTCCTTGGGTAGTTTCATAGACCTCATGATTCACATGTGCTCTGACATGCACTGTGAGTTCTTATATAGACAAGTGTGGGCCTTTCCTAATCAAGTCCAATCAGTACAATTAAACACAGCTGGACTCCAATGAAGGAGTAGAACCATCTCAAGGAGGATCAGAAGGAAATGGAAAGCATGTGAGTTAAATATGAGTGTCTGAATACTTATGACCGTGTGATATTTCAGTTTTTCTTGTTTAATAAATTTGAAAAAAAAATCTACATTTCCGTTTTTTTTCTTTCAAGATGGGGTGCAGAGTGCACATTAATGAGCAAAAAAAAGAACTTTTTTGATCTTACTAAATGGCTGCAATGAAACAAAGAGTGAAAAATGTAAAGGGGTCTTAATACTTTCCGTACTCACTTTATATTGCAGAACATTGTACCAAAATCACTGTATTTTATCCATTATCCAAGCAACTGTAGTTATCTTCTTCCAAATCATCTCTCTAGAGAAATTATATTTGGCCAACATTTTAAATGTGTGTTTCAGTGCTTTCATCTTCTTCTGTTATTTACTAATGTGTAACCTTCATTTATAGGCCAATTTAGTGTAATGCAGAGGTGGATTCGCTGGACCACCGCAAGCGATGATAGCTAAGCCACGCCAGGAAGCGGAGTCTAAGTAGCCCCCGGTATTCACCAGAGCCCGCCGCAAAGCGGGATGGACTTGCTGCGGCGTGAGGCTGGGTCGAAAACCCCCCGAATAACTTGCTTGCTTTGGGTGGCCGGGTACAGCGGGGGTACAAAGTCGTTTTTCCCCGGGAGGCCGTATTGGGGAAAAAGGCGGGAAGGCCCAGGGGCGGGGGGCCAGGGGTTTTCGTGGTCAGGGGAAAAGGCGAAAAAGGGCCGGGGCAGGGGGGCAAACAGGCAATGTCGGGAAACGAAAGGGCAAGGGGGACTGGTAAAGGGAAAACAATACAAACCCCAACACCTCAAATTTCTCCGGAAAACAAAACCCAACGGAGGGGGGAAGTGCTGGGGGGTTTTCTTAAATAAACCCAAGCCCCCGAAAATAGCCCAAATTATGGGGAAGCGGGCCCCTTTAAAATTCCAAAAATTTGGGTCCCCGCGCCCCCTTAAGCAGGGGGGGCTTTGCGAGCGGGGGGCCGGGGGGCGGGCGGGCAGCTTTCCCAAGGGGCGGGGGAGGGGTTTTAAGTGAACCGGCGCGGGAGCCCGGACCAAAAGATGAGGGGTCGCCGGGCCCCCCGGGGGCAACCGGCCGGACCCCCTGGGGGGCCCGGGGGGACAAACCGGGAGTAGCGGCGGGGGGCGCCCCCAGGGACAGTAAACCCCCCCCCCCCTTGGGCTTTTCCCCCCTTTTTTTTTTGGGAAACCAAATTAGGAGATCAGGAGAAAGGTTGGCCTCGGGGTTCCCGGGGAACCCCTCTTCCCGGGCCCCCAAAAACCCCTTCCAGTCAATGGAAAAAAACCCGCTTCCCCCCACTTTTTTCTCCCCCAAAGAACCCCCTTTAACCTAAAAGATGTTATCAATTTGGGGCCCAAGGAGAAGGTGAGACATCCCCCGGGAAGGAAGCACCAGCCAGGCTTGAGGAGAGAGAAATGGAAGGCGTTCGGGATATGCGGGGTTGGGCAGAAAGGGAAAAGTTTGTAGGGGGGGGGTTTTTGGTCCCCGGGAAGTACCCCAAAAGGGCCCTTCGTATTTGGGCCTAACTTTTTTAACGGGCACCTTGAGGGATTTCTTGGTGGAAAAACCCCAAAACCCTATCCCCCTGGTTTTTTTTCAAATAGGGGGGGGGGGCCTAGGGTTACCTGTAAAACCGGGTTTTTGGTGCAAAGAAAAAAGCCGAAATTAGGGCCTGTCGAAAAAGCTCCCAAGAAAACCCTTTGAATGTTTACTTGGGCATTTGGAAAAGGGGGACATGACCCCGAGTAGTTTGGGGGAAAGAGGCGGGCGGGGATTTTAAAACCCAAAGTCGACAAAAAAGAGGGGGGCCCCCGGGGTTTTCCCGGGAATCAAAAAGAGTTATAGGAAAATTTCTCCCCAGGGGAAGATCAGACCAGTTATCTTGACGAGCAGACACAAAATCCCGCAAGTAGGTCCCCAAAGCACGGGTTTAACCCCTCTTATTACCTCCCATTATTTTGAGGGGGGTTTATCCAGATGGAAGTCCAGCGAACGTGAAATTGGCCACCAGACCCCCCAAAAATTTTTAGCGAGAATTTGTACCCCCTATCGGGGAGACAAGTGTAAAGGAAGACCGTGCAAACAAAAACATTGATGAAAAAATTTTGTGCCAGCGGGGGTGGAAAGGGCCCGGGTCACTACCCAGATGACCGTTTTTCCGATGAGGGCAGGAGATCTGAAAAACAAAGCCCAAGGGCCCTACATGGGTCCGGGTTTTTTTCCGGCACAGGGAGAGGTAAAGGGAAGGCCCGCGGGTTTGAGACGAGGGACCTTATTACGGGACAGGGGGTTTCCGGGCCCAGGAACAAAGCCCCCGGGACTTTTTTGGGAGCGAGGGGGACCACCATTAATAGGGGAGACCGTTTACGACCTATGGACCCGGTTTGCCAACTGTACAGTATTTTCCCCCAATTTTCGGATTCTGGGAACCGCAAGGCAGGACGAATACTTTTCCCCAAAAGGTAGGTTTTTGGGAGATCCCGGGGGCAGCCGTTGAGAGTCTTTTTCTGGGGGGAAAATGTCCCTGGGGAGAAGGCTAAAGACCCCCCGGGTTCCGAAAAACGAAAGGGCGTCACTCGGGACTTTTTTTCCTGGGGGCCGGCTAAAAATTTGTAGAGGAAAGTCAAAACGGGCAAAAAAGAGTGACCATCGGGCTTGCCGGGGGTTCGGCGGTTGAGCCGACTGAAAAATTAGGAGGTTCTTGGGGCCCTGTGAAGATGCCCAATAGGTGACGACCCCCCTCCAGCGGGTGCCCGCATTTTCTGGGGCCCAGCTTTTTGGCCAGTAATTGCGATCCCCAAAGGGTTATTAAAATTCTTCTCGGCGGAGAGAACTTTTTTGGAGAAAAAAACCAAAAAGTAGGGTTGGTTTAAACAGAGGAGGATCTCTGCAGGAGGAAAACGCCGGGCACCGACATGAAGAAACCATTTTCCAGAATAAAAGGGGGGTTTTGGGTCTGGGCGGGGACAGGCCCCCGGAGAAAAAGGAAAATTTGCAGTTTTGGGAACCCAGTTAAAGGGCTTTTTGGCTTTTTAGGCCAGGATTTGGGATTGGCGTTTTTTTAAATTTAAAAGCACCAAGGGAAAACCACAAGTGTAAAGAATTTTTGGGTTTAAATTGCTATAAAAATTTGGAAAAACCCAAAAAACGCTGAGGGCCCGAAGGCCCCCGGTTTTGTGGCCACTTTTAACACTGCGGAAGTTTAAAAGGGATCCATCCGGGGCCTTTATCTGGGGCCCGATGTTACCCTAAAAAGGGGTTTAAGCTGGAAACTTCAAAGAGGCACTTCCCCCCGGTTTGGAAAAAAGCTGAGGGTGTGTGGGGTCCCCTGAGGACCTGGGGGACGGGGTGGCAAAGAGTCTCGAGATCGGGGGAAAAAAATTAAAATATCGCCAAGAAAAACAATCACACAGACTTGAGTGGGGTCCCAAAAGATCTCATTGACAAAAGTTCTGAAATACAGCAGGGGCTTAAACAGAGACCAAATTGGCATAACCAAATACTCAAAAGTGGGCCTTTCCCCGCGAAAAAAAACACCGTTTTCCTTTCATCGCCTTTCTCGTTGGGATTAAGTTAAAACCACCGCGTAGACCCAAAGTTTGGAAAAAAGTTTTTCCCGCGCCCTGCAGGCTCAAAAATTTTTGGAGATAAAGGGGCCAGGGGATAGCTTTTTTTTTAATCAAAATTTTTAAATTTAGCCCCGATAGTCGTGCGGGGCCGGAGAGACCCGTTTTTTTTTCTTCACGGAAAAAAAAGTGGCCCCTGCCGGAGAAAGGATTTACGAAGGGAAGCCTTTACGGGGGTTTTCCTCCATGATGTACTCAGCCCATACCCTTAGTCTGGGAAAAACGGAGAGGAGATAGACACGGCCCCAGGGGGGGGTACAGCCGGTTTTGCAGACCAATGGGAAAATTTCTTTAAAGGCCGGGGGGGAGGAAGGTTTGGGGCTTGTTTTCCAAAAGAACGTCAAAAAAAGGGAGTCCCTTTTTATGGCATAGGAAACCCTGGGGGAGGCTTGGTAAGATTTCAGGGAGGGGGCCTGGGAGCGGGTTTTTGGCTTCAAAAGGCAACCGAGGCCCACAGGGAAACCCCAAACATGACTTCACCGGGTGTCCAACCCA
Source organism: Phyllomedusa bahiana (assembly GCA_025379985.1). Classification (NCBI taxonomy): domain Eukaryota; kingdom Metazoa; phylum Chordata; class Amphibia; order Anura; family Hylidae; genus Phyllomedusa; species Phyllomedusa bahiana. The sequence continues at coordinate 8,024 of JAODAL010044588.1, read as the reverse complement.
AAGGTGGGGTATTCCGAAACCCCTGGGGGACCAAAAGGGAATTTTCGGGGAGGTTTCAGGCGGGACGGAATTTGAAAAGCCCCCTTGGGTGAAAGCCCCCAATCTGCAAGGAGAGGGGGGCAACGGAAGGGGATAGCGCCCCCTTAAAGGGAATTCCCCACTAAACCGACGGGGAAAAAACATGGGTTTTCCCTAAAAAGGAATCACTGGGAGACAAAAACCTGGTCACAAGTTCGGGGCTTATAAAGTTTCCTGTGTTCCTAAATTCAAAAAAGGGCGGGGGCCCTGAAAGGTGCTTCGGTGAAACACCAACTAATAGGGCCCTGGTCAGATGGGGAGAGCCGCTTGACACCTAGGGCCCCCCTCCCCTACGACCCCTAGGTGGGGAGGTTTCCCCGGGGAATCACCGGCAGCCCCCAAAAAATGGATTTGTACCCCCAAAATAGAAACAAGTTGTTTTCTGCGACGCTTTTGCCCTTTTTGCCCCCGGGGACAGGGGGGCTCTCTAAACCCTTTGCTTTAGGTTTTCCCTTGGGCGACCATCGGAGGGGGAAGAGGGGGCCGCTGAAAAGGGGGGCCCAAGGGGGTAAAGGGCGTGGACTTCCTGTTAAAAGGCGGACCCTTTTGTTCCCTTTTGGAAAAACCCGGGAATTTTAATTTCCGGGTGGCAAATTGGAAAAGTTTTCCAAAGCGGCTGGTAGACCCCGAGGGGCCCTTTGGTCACCCTTGGGTTTTCGCCCCGGAAAACCTTGCCAGAGCGCCCTCACCAAAAGCTTCGTTATTCCATTCCCCGCTCCCAAGGGGAGAGTGCGAAACTGCACCCAATTTTAACCCCACCCTGGTGTCGCCCTGACGCAGCCGAAGCGTGTGCCGCGGCCCGAAAAGTAAAAGGGGCCCGGGTTCCCCAAAGACCGTGCGGAAAAACCCCCCGGGGGGAAGGGTTTTTGGGGGTCAACTGTTTGAGGATCCCCTCGATCCCATAGTGGGATAGCCCAAAAACCAAGGCGTCTCCAACAAAAGGCTGATTATGAAGGCCCCTTGGACACTCTGTAGGGAATTTTATGCCCCATCATCTCGGGGGGGTAGAGCACTGGTGATTAACCCCCCCCGCAAATTTCTTGGGGTCTCCCTCGAGCGTGAAAGGGGGGGGGCCGATGCAAGAGGGGTCCCCAAGCCGAAACAGGTTTGGGGGCAAAAGGATTTCCGGAGGGAAAAGGGTGAAGGTGCCCGTGGGGCAGCCGGGGGAGGTAGACCCGGGGGGGCCCGGTTTTTGCAAACAAGGCCGCAAACTGGGTTTAATAAAGTTGACTCTGCTTTGGGGGACTGCCTGCGTAACATCCCGAGGGCGGGCAGAGGTACCCTGGCGGAAAACCAATTAAACCAGTCCGACTGAAAAGCAGAGGGGGATCGGGTAAAACCACCGCAAGCGATGATGCTAAGCCCCGCCAGGGAGCGGAGTTAAGTACCCCCCGACCCCCCCGCAAAAACGGGGGTGGACTTTCTGCGGCTTTAGGCTACCGGTGCAACCCCTTTACGTGACTTTCTTTTGATGGCGGGCCGGGGGACAGGGGTTTCAAAGCGTAATTTTAGTAGGCGTATTTGGGGGGAAAGGGGAAAGGGGCAGGGGAGGCGGCAGGGGGTTTGTGGGCAGAGACAGGAAAAAGGTCAAAGGGCCCCGGGGGCCCAAAAAGGGGAATGTCAGGAAACTAAACAAGCGGCTGGGGAAAACCCGGGGAATCAATACAGAACTCCAAAAAACTCTCTATAACTCACGGAAAACCACCAACCCGGAATGGCAGGAAGTGCTGGGGCGTATTCTTTAAATTTTGAACCAGCGCCCAAAAATTGAAAAAAATTATCGGGCGCGGCCCCCTTTTAAAACCGAGAAGTTGTCGGGTGTGGGCCCTTTAACACGGGGGATGCCCCGCGGCGGCCGGGCGGGGGGAGCAGCGTTCAAAGGAAACGTGGACGGGTTAAATGAAAACCCGGGGCAAGGAAACCCGGAAGCAAGGGTTTTGTCGCGGGCAAAACCGCGGGAACCCCGCCCACGGAAACCCCCGCGGGGAGGGGGGCGATCGGGGGGGAAGGGAGCGGCGCCCGCAACCCCCGTGACATTTAGTTACAACTAAAAATTGACAAGACTGTTTAATTGCCTTGTGTCTGCTCACTTTATTTGATCACAGCAGAAGAGCAATGTTCTCTATTTGTGTTATTGACCAGTCTGATAAGTTTATTCACGTGATTATTGGGTCAGTGAGGAGAGGAGCAGGTCATCAAGCTGGGGATACCCCCATGAAAGAACTTGTGATGTGGTTTTTTAATAAACTTTTGTATGTCCCTGATAAAGCAAGATAAGGGAAAAATAGTTGGTTTAAAAAAGCAGAGAAAAGGGTTTCCTAAACCCGGTCAAATTTTAGTTGTGTTGCACTTCTGGTTCAGCCTTTATTCAAAGTTTTTTCCCAAATGATGGAAAAAGGAGCTTAGAAAAGGCGACATAGGGCCTTTGTTTAGGCCCCCCCGGTACTATGACAAACCAAAAAAGCACCCCGCAGTTGCATTGAGGATAGGAGTGATACAGTGTCTTTGTAACAAGTCTTACTGGTTATTGCATCTAAGTAGTTAGCGCCAGCTGTAAGCAAAATCCTACCCTGCTGTGAAAAGATTTGGGCTCCTCCCCCTGAGGGCCCCTATATTCCCGCAAGGGCCAATGTATTTTATGTCCCTAGGGTGGGTTTAAAGGGGGTTTAAAGGGTAAAACGGAAATTTTTAGGGTAGCTACCACTATGGAATAACAGCTTTCTTCCACCTGGAGGGGAGCTTTTTTTAATTACTCATTTATTAAAAAGGAAAACCTGGACGACCCCTTTGCAAAAGCTTTTTTCTCTACAAAAGAACCAAATTTCCTTCCCAAAAATTAAAAATTTTTTTTAACGTCATTGTTTTCCTGGGTTTTTCTACAAACCCTAGAGTGCTTCGAAAAAGCCAGCAAAATGAAAATTTCTGTGTTTTTGCTTTTTACTTATGTCCTCAATTGGTTTCCAAACAACAATAATTTACCTCAGCACATTTTCCCTTTTAAATCTGGGTTTTATTTACACAAGCCAGGTTAGTTTGTGCATTTTTGAGGCCTGTCCCATGTATAGGGAACTGGCATAAACACATTGGGTTTAATCGCCCAATGTGCCCGCCTATATTTCTATTTAATAATTGGAAAATTTTAAATTTAAAAACTAGCCCAAATCACATATTAAAAGGGTTTGTGAGGGATTAGAAAACCACAGCTGCCTCCTTCCAAAAAAAGTAACACATCTGTCTAAAAGCTGGGAATGCCAATTTCAATTTTGAGATGGGGAATTTTTCCCAAAAAATTTGATTCGATCACCCTTTGCCGAATTTTTCCCACAAAAAATTTTTTCGGTCCGAATTTTTTTGCAAATAAATTTCGTTAAAAAACCCCCCCATTTCCAGGGGCCCCAGAGCCCGCAGGGTGCTGTAGAACGTTGTGCCATGTTTTAAAAAAGCAGAGGGACTTGGTTTTGGGCTTCATACCAAAAATTTTTGTTTTTTTGTATGAAATGCACATGGGCTGCCGCCGCTCTTTGAATGCTTTCCCCCAAAAAATTTCCCCGGGCAAATTTTAAAAGGGCAAAACTGACCAAAAAAATCAAGCGGGAAAGTTTGCCTGATAAAGTCATGCCAGCGAAAGCTGGAAAAAAAAAAAACTGAGGGGGCTCAGGTGGCAACATTTTTGAGAGTGTTGGGGGTGACGGCGGCCCGCCCCAAAGCAGCTTGGGGGTCGAAAAATGGCCCCAAAAGACATTTTTTGGAGGTGGCAAAAAGGAAAGGGAAGCCACAGAGTGGCCCCAATTCTGGGAGCGGAGGGGCACGGCCCGGGAGCAGAAAGAGGTTTAGGCAGTGGCACAATGACATTTTTTGGGGTGGCAAAAAAAAGGAAAGGGGGCCCCAGAGTGGCACAATAAAAAAAATGTGGAAAAACACGGGAGCAAACGCATGAGGTCAGGCAAATGGCACAATCACATTCTGGGGGTGGCAAAAATGGAAATAAAGCCCCAGGTGGCACAATGACAGAGAGTGGAGGGGACGCAAACAGCAAATGAGGTCAGACCGGGGGCACTTTATTTCAGTGTGGAGGTCCCCGGCAGCAGCCACACAGAAACAGAGGCAGACAAGGGGACCCAATTTGGGATTCTGGAGGTGGCAAAAAGGTTGGGAGGGGCCCAGAGTGGCACCAAATTTACAGAAAATGGAGGGCACGGCAAACGCCGCATGAGGGGGAACAGTGGGCACAAACTCATTTTTTGGGGGGTGGCAAAAAACGGGAAATAGGCCCCAGGAGTGGCACCCAAAGAAAGAGAGTGGAAGGCCGGGGAGCAAAAGCATGATTTAGAAAAAAGTGGGGACCCAAGGGCCCCAGTGTGAGGTCACGGACCCAGCCTAGCAGGGGCATGGGGGTCAGACAGGGCCAATGAAAATTTCTGGAGGTGGCAAAACAGGAGGAGGCCACAGAGTGGCACAATGACTGGGTGGAGGTCACTTGGCGGCATGAGGTCAGGCATGGACAATGATATTCTGGGGTGGCAAAACAGGAGGAGGCCACAGAGGGGCCCAAAAATTGCTGAGATGGGGGTCACAGCGGCACTAAAAGGGTAGAAGTGGCAATGGTTTCGGGAGGTGCCAAAAAAAGGCGTGGGGCCACGGGGCCAAATACAAGTTTTTAGGTGACGGGGGCAGGGAGAAACATGAGGTCAGAGAGTGCACAGTGCACAGTGTGGATGTAGGAACCGCAACAGGCCGCAGAGGGGTCATAGAGTGGCACAATGACGGGAGTGTTGGGGGGGGTGGCAATACCATTCCTGGAAAAGTGGTGGTAGGCAGAGGGGGAAACTGTCACGATGTGGGGGATCGGGACGGGGGGCGCATAAAAAAATAGTGCGAGGCGGGTAGTTTGACCCCAAACAAATGCCTAAGGCATTGGTTGGAAATCCGGGCCGATCCACGCTGATTCATCTTGAAAAAAATTAGTGTTCACATTTCCCGGGGACAAGCGGGTTCCCCTTGGGGTTACGATAGCCCCTGCCCCTGAACCCCCGCTCTGATGCCACCAGGGCCCAGGCAGGACAGTTCCCCCACTGAAAAACTCGGAATTTGGGCCCACACCCTTTTGGGCTGTCCATATTCAAACTGGGGGGGGAGGTGTTGCCCCAAGTACCCCCTGTTGGTTGGGGACTGCTCCAGGTCCTGCGCTGGCGACAACCCCCCTCACTAGGCGGGTGAAGGAAGCTGCTCATCAGTGACTCCAGACTTAGGTTGCTGCTGATGGAGGGGTCTGCTCCTACCCCCCCCACCTTCCCCCAGCAGCCGCGGCAGTAATACTGACGTGAGGAACCCCCCAGTCAGCCTGTCGGGGGGGACGATGCCGCCTGGGGCAGGGGCCCCAAATGACTACGGAGGATTTCCCTATGTATTTAAATTTTGCCCTCCCTCAATGCTGGGAAAAGGGCTCCATTTTGGACCGGTACGAGGCCCAATAGGGGGAGAGCCAGAGTCATCCCTTGCGGATTGACTTTTGGCTGTCACTAGCCGGCAAATCAGCATGCGCGGGCCATCTGCAAAAGTGATTTCAGGGGCCCCCTGCCCCTCTCACGTATACTGCCAGGGTCTTGGGGTAATCTCCCCTCGTTTCCTCATCTCCATCACCCCCTCAGTGCTCCTGTCCCCCCTTTTGTCACCGGGGTAGAAAATACACTTATTTCACCAACATGTTTTGCCCAATGTCCTTTTCCCCCTCCTTTTGTCCCAGGGGGCTCTGTGGCCGCGAGAGTAGTGCCACATCTCCAGTCCCCTGCCCGCGTTTTTCAGCATCTGTTCCAGGACAGAAGCGTGAAGACGTTTTCACCCTAGTCCTGGCGCTGACAAAAAAGTGGCCCCCTTTTGAATTTGGCCTCAAAAAACGGCGGGTGTCACGCATGAGCTCCCCACTGGCTGACAAAAAGTTAAAAAGGGGGGTACCCTGTCCGCCTGGAAAATCAAAAAATCTTTAATGGCCTTTCTTGTTCATACTTCGGTCCAAATGTCAGGCTGGAATTCCAACGGGTGGAAAATGCATATCAGAGTGTTTTGGGGGGGAGGGGCCGTTCTGCCGCGAACCGAGGAGGGTGTTTCCTGGCTTTGTAAATGGATAAAGTGCAGCACAGTTTCCGGCCTTTCGAATCTTTGAAGAGGGGGGGAAGACTTCAGGAACCTTTTCACAACCGATTGAACACAGCGCCATGCAGGGGCGGGGACCATCCCTCCTGTGCAGCGCGGACACCATGTCCTCCCATTGCCGTCACCAGGGTTCTGATTTGCAGTTGGCGCGGAAAAAAACCCACCATCGTTTCTTGCTGCTGACGCGGAGAAATTTTTTCCCCTGTGTGACTTTGTTCGCCCAGGGGGAAGCCGGGGTGAACTGCGTGACACGCTGTGTCCTACACTGTGGTTGGGAGCGGTACTTGTGGAGGGAGATGGTGGTGGTGGTGGAGGGAAAAGGAGGCGGGGATTGGGGCAGGACCACGTTTGACAACGTGGAGGAGAAAGGGGTCTCCGTCCAAATTTTTGGTTTTGCCTGGGCGGAAGCAATTTCCCCCTGGGCTGTAAAGGAATGATGCCCTGACTATTTAAAAAAATCCGCGTCTGCGCTGCCCCTGCATTGGAAAAACCGTAGCTCAAGGGCTGGCCCCTTTTTTGTTCTACTATTTTGAAATGCAGGTACTGCTTTTTTGGGAAAAAAATTAGGTTGGAAATCTCCATCTCGGCCCGGACAACCATTAGTTCTCTGAACGGTGCAGAGTCCACATTTTGGGAAAGGGGGACTGCAGTACCAACAACTTGGAAGGGGCACGGTCAGCTGCTGCCCTTGGATGGTTGGAGGCAACTGTTGTCTCTTTGCAATCGCCCGCGAACGAGCGGCCCATGAACGAGGGCGGAGCATCGGACCGGGAAAGATGTCAAAAAGAAAAGCTCCCCTCTCGAGGTGGGGGGCCTTGACTGGCGCAATGGCTTCGTGGCCCCCTGGCCCCTGCTGCTGCGCGGCGGCGGATGGCCCCACATCTGAGCCACTTTTCTCCCCGGGCCCCCGGATGGTGACCTGAATGTTTGGGCGCAGGGGCCCTGGTGCCAAGTTTTGCTCCCTGGCCAAACTTCCTTTCTGCCCCCAGTTCTCATATACCCATATTCGGGTCCCCGGGGTCTTAGCAAAGAACTGCCACACGCCGAGTAGCTGATTTTAGCCAACGCTCCACACTGGTGACTACTCCCCCCTCTCGCGCTGGCCTGTGCCCCTTTTCTACCCGTGGGGGTTGGGTCCCGACCTCGCACTGTGTTATCCTGTTACTGCGGCCCACAACCCACTTGTGGCTGCGCCCCTGCTGAGCGCAAATGCGCCCCCTTCTCCTACGATGATGAAGCCCTTGCTTACCTGGCTCCCAAGGCGGTCGGCTAATCATCATCTTTTGTGTTTATCGTCAGCTGTCCTCTCACGGTCTGGTATGCCCAGTCTACCCTACAAATGACCCTTTATGCCACTCCAACTCTATATTTGCCCCCCTACTGCAAAAAGCAGGGGATATTTGGCCCCCCTTCTTCGCTGCCCCGTATGCTGACTGCCCCCCTCAAATGTTTGTCCTCGCTAAATAGTGGGTGAGCCAAGACCCAAAAAGTGATCCTTTGGTGAGGGAACCGGTGGGGCGAGGGGGGCTGAGGCAGGGAGGGCGCTGTCCACTCCCCCGGGCCCTGCCCAAATTTGGGTGTGTCGCTGTTCCCCCCCGACATTGGTGGGGTTTTCAGATGTCATGGGGGGAATGGATGACCTAGTCAACCAAACAAGAACCCTTGGGTTTCTGAACAAACGGCCGTAGATGACACCCGGGAGTTCTGGCCTCACGGTGACCCCGCTCACGTCCCCCTTTCTGTGCGCGACCGGGCCTTTCCAGGGAAAGTTTTTGCCACGCCCTCGCAGGGGAAAA
>JAODAL010044587.1:0-32735 GCA_025379985.1 Phyllomedusa bahiana | reverse complement strand
CAAACCGCCCCCCTCCGCTTTCCCCCTTTCCTCTTTTCTTCCCTCGTTTTCCCTTTTTCCCTTTTTTTCCAGTTTAAATTTTCCCCCCCAAAAGGTAAAAGTGAAAAAATCCCCGACGTTTTCCGTCCTGCCAATTTTTTCCTTCACCTCTTTTTTAAGATGACCCCCAGGGGACCCTCAAAACAGACATACAAAACCCCGCCCCAAAGCCCTATCACCCAAAACGACCTATCCCCCGAATCCTGTTTCCTTTTTTAAAAACTGATACGGTAACCCCCCCCCCCCAACAAAACGCCCCCCCCCGTTTCCTTTTAACCCAACCCCCCCTAACCCTTTTGGGGAAAGGGGTAAAAAAGCACCCCGGGGCTCCCCCCCCAAGCCAAAATGGGGGCCGCCCTTTTCCCCCTGAACCGGAAACCGCGCAAAAAATTTCCCCTTTCCAACTACTAGCTACCCTGCAACCCGGGACCCCCTTCCCCCGACGGAGTTTTAAATCCGGCCCCCAGGGGTTTTGCGACCCCCACCCGGCGGAAAACAAACAGACAAAAGACGTTAAACTCACCAGGCTGCAAAGGGAAAGCTGTGATCCCTTCAGCCGCCCCCCCGATTCCCAGAAGCCGCCCCTCCACCCCCTCGAAAGGGGGGCCGTCACCACCCCCAAAACCCATTCCAAACGGGGCCCATCCGCACGACTTTGGACCTTTTAAACGACGACGTTCCCCCCGACCCCTCCGGCCGGCCCCCCCCGAATGGGCCCATTAAGCCCCTCCTTTTGGAAACCAGCCCTCCGGGCCCGGGCCCCTTTCCCACAAACCAAATCCCGGAAAAAACCGCGGGGCCCCCCGGCCCCAAAAACCTCCGCTCCGCAACCCGCGTCCCCCCGGGGCTTTTTTCCCCCCCCCGGGAAACATCGCCGGGGGAACCCCCCGTTTGCTGGAACCGAGAAACGGGAAAGCCACACCCCGGCGCCACCCCCCGGGACGGGGCGGGGCGCCTGTGCGCCCCGCTGGCCCCCCCCCCCGAGGGGGAAATTCCCCCCGGGGCCCCCAGCACGCGACCGCCCGATAGCCGTCGCCCAACCCGGAGGCCCCCGGGAGGGGTTTCCGCCCTCAAACCCGGGGGGCCCGGGGGGGGGAAACCTCAGGGCTCAGCCTCTCCGGGGCGGGTCCCCGCCAGCGTGCGCCCCCGGGGAACCTCCCCCTTTCCGCCGGGAGTAAAAGGGGCCCTTCCGGGGCCCGAGTACCCCCCCAAACCCCCCCCCTGTTTGCCCCCAGCCAGGGGGGAACCGCGCCCCACCCGGCTGGCCCCCTGACTGCGCCAGCAGCTCCTCAAACCGCTGCCAGACATAACCCCTCGGGGGAAGGTGGGGGAAAAACACGCCCCCGTCAGCAACACTAATTTGTTTGGACCCCCCGCGGGACCGCGCAAACGTTCCCCGGGGGACCCCGGGGTTTGCACTAATAATACATGGATTCCGCCCCCCCGGCCCGCGGGGCCGCGCGACCCCCGCCCCCTCCAAACCCCCCGCAAACGGCCGGCCCCCGGGGTCTTTGGGGGGCCATCCCATTGGGGCTTTTGGGCCCCCCATCCCCCCGGCCCGGTTTTGGAGAAGGGGCTAACACCATCCCCCAAGCACAGTGCAAACAGGAGGGGGGGGGGAAGTGAAGAGAGGACAGACTGTGCGGCCGGTCAGGGAACTACTGCGCAGGCTGTGTGTCAGGACGTGCTTGTTCCGGAGGGGCTGCAGAGGAAGAGATGGAACCACGCTAGCGCGCCACAGGCGGGAGGCTTAGAACAGGTCGGCTCCAATGACAACCACTGACACAATGATAAGGTTATCAAGGCTCCACTGTGGCACCTTACACTTTTTTTTAATGACATGCAATTTGGAAAGTGCTAAACTTTTGATTTCTAAGCATCCCACGTCGACTTTACATGGTGGCAAAACCCCTTTAATATACATCATCAGAGCCTGTGTGCAACTGATAGTCACATGTGGTGGTTGCATTTGGCCTTGGTCTGGCATTATAATTTGATTATTAAGTAGTAATAGTTTTGGGTCCTAGTATTGTTGGAATTTTCTTTTCTTTTTTTTAGTAACAATCCTTCGTACAGTATATTTACTCCAAGTATAGGTGTATTATTTGGTGACTTATTTATAAGGTATTACACTGTCACACATAGGTGAGTGATTTTGAAAAATCAAATTTGTCACTGTTGATTTTCATTGTACAGTTACTGCTGAGGTGATGGACAGGATCTATGTGGAATATACAAAAAATTAGTGATAGGAACATAAGTTTTTTTTTCTGCAAAAACACAATGCCGCAGTTCACTATATGGCATGAAAAATGCTGTGTGAACGCAGCCCTACTGAGTAAAACTTAACACAAAGGGACCGGGTTCTGCATGTTTAAGGACCCCTGGGAAATCGAGATTGGCAGCAGGAACAGAGGAGACACGATAAGGGACCAAGATGGGAAGATATAGCCCAATGTGACTGTAAAGTACTCAGGCGTGCCTGCTGCTCAGCACACAGGCTGCAGCGCTACTCGTAACACCTTTTAAAAGATTTTTGCCATCACAGGCACTGATGGCATGTGAATGAGAAATGTCATCAATGTCAAACCCATACCTAAATTCAGAACAAGCCCCCAAAACTCCTCATTCTAATTGGAGAAGTGGGCGCGCTTGTGTGATTACTCGTTATGCATTTCAATTGGAGTGCCAAAACAATGGGAGTTACAAGACAAAAGTGAGAAATTTCCTTTAACCCACAGAAACTGAAAGTAGAATTCAGGAATTTGAGACAGTGCTCATTGACCAACTCAAGACATCTTTTGCGTCTTCTTCACATTTGAATGTCACGGTTGGACAACGTCAGCAACGCGGCAAAATTAGAATGGCAAATAGCCACAGCAGGAAGTGTGGCAGAACCCTACTGGGTGACATTTTTCACTAGTTTTTTTTACTATATCACCAATGACTGCAAGGCAGGGCAGCATCCAGACACACAGACACCACCTTAAGACCATGGTCCATGACTACCTGTGGCTCAACACCAATGTTTTTGGATTTAGTCGGGACCCATTCAACTTCTGAGTGTCAAAACTAGATGAATGGACTGAGCTTGCTTCACACATCATAGATGTTTTTTTTACGGGCCCTTTCCCCAGCGTTATCCCCAAACAAACATTCATCACAGCTGGGGGAAAAACCAAATTTTTTAAAAGGGATTGTGGAAAATTTTTTAAAAATTTAATCAAGCGGGGATCTCTGACCATTTATTTCCCCCTTTTTTCCCGATGTCACTGATCATTAAACGTAGCATGTCTTCTTGAAAGGGAAAATCCCCCTTTTTAAAATATATTTAACCTTAGGGTCCTATTCCTGTCCTGCCTTTTCAAACAAATTTTATTTTACGCGCAAACAGCTAGTTTTACAATTTAAAAACAAAGCGAAATTTTTTTGGGAAATTTTCCCAACCAACCCTGAATTTGGATTGAACGGTATACACCTCTTACTCCTCCTTGCTTGAACCCCTTTTCCAGACCCTTTTTTTTTTTTAAATGTTTCCCTCTGAAATACCACCAAATTTACAAATTTCCTGAAAACCTGACATCCCTTTTAAATCCATTTGTAAAAATGTTGTCCCGTTTTAAGCCATAAAAGTAAAAAAGGGATAAGAAAACGGGGCAAAAATTTTTTAGAGGCAAATTTAGTATTTTGGGAGGGTTTGACCCCCTCTGTCAGGGCCAAAAACGTTTTCCAGTTGTTTTATTTCTGCCCTTTGTAAATAAACCTCTACTTTTTGGGAAATTTTTTTTATTTTTAAAGTTTCCCAAGGGTTCCCTTTTAAAGGTCCTTTGTTTTTGTGTATAAAAAGTCTGAAAATTTTTTTCAGTTTCTTTTTATAAACCATGTCTAAAAAGGGGGAGCTATACTCTTGAAAAGCTCCCCCACCCAAATTTTTCTAAGTTAGCCTTTAAAAGGAAACTTTTCTTCATTTCTTCAACCTGTCGCCAGAAATTTGCCCCAAACCCACCATCACTGGCTCTAGAGGAGTTTCTAAATGAAAAAAAATTTTGGACCCAAACAAACCCCAAGAAACTTGGTCCAACCTTGGGTGAAAAAACCCTTCCCCAAAAACCTTTTTTTTTGACCTCTGTCTTTAAACCAACAAAGGGAATATTTAACAAAGTATTGAGTTAAAAACTTTTGTTATTGACTAATACTTATTTTCCCCACAATTTGCAAAAGCAAAAAACATTCTTTCCAAATCGACAAGTTTTTTTTCTGGTTTTGTTTTCTCATTTGTCTCTCATGGTTGAGTAAAACCAGATTCAATTTAGGTCTTTCATATTTTAATGGGGAAAAATTGCACAAGGGGTGGTGCTAAAAAATTTTTTTTCCCCCTGTATATGTGGAAAAAAATAACGCACTGGTAATTTCAGCGTTTTTGTGGACTTTAAAATCTGGCAAAATTACACTTTTTGGTGGTAAGTTTTTAGCAAAAGAGATCTCTTTTTTCCCGGGATAAATCTGTATGCAAAACACACAGTAAATTTGAAAAGTATTTCACCCCAAAAACTCCCAAAAAATAACCCTTTTCCCCATCAGCATAATTTTCAGAAAACCCCAACCACTGTTTTAGAATATATTTGTTTGAAAAGGGAGATTTTGGAGATATGTGTTAACAATTACTGAACACTAGTGTTGAGCGTTTTTTAAGACAAAGTTAAAAGGGCAAGGTTTTTATGGTGATCGAATTTCAGTCATGCGAAAATTTAAAGGTTAAAATCTGAACCCTTATTAAGATCGCGCCATTGTCGGCATTTCCTGTCATTTTGGCGGCCAGCAAATCAGATTACAGAATGACAGGGTGAGATGTGTGTTTTACGTCATGACGGGGATGTTAGGGTTTGGATTGGCGGGAAAAATCACATGCCCTCGTTTTAAAAATAAAAACAGCCCCCCCTGTTCACCCCTTAGTATCTTCACGACTATAGGAATGGGACGGCCTCTCCGTGGCCAAACAGATCAGCGAAATTAGTTATTTCTGCACAGAAAAACCTCTACTATTACTGTGTCCCCCCAATTTATTAGATTAGAGTTTTTTAAGATTTTATGTAGTTACTAAAGAATTTAAAGCAGCACAACCGCTGAAAAAGCACGGGGGGAGCGGGGGGGGCCGGGCAACAAGACAACCTATCTATAAGAACATGGATAAAGTTCACCAAGACTAGTGTAGAAGTAGTGGAAAATCTTTATTATTAACATTTGCTATTAAAATATTTCCGGGATTTGGGGCACCTGAACTTATTTTGGATACACATCTTTTCATAACTGCAGTCTTTTTTTGTTAGGTGCAAAACTCCACTTTTATTATCAGATACATTCACCAGGTGTTCATTTTCAATTTTAACCCATTTCCACCTTGTTAATTTTTCCCCTTGCAGTTAAATTAAAAAACCCAACAATCTTGTAGCAGCACGGGTTTTGTTGCCAAAAATCCCGTTATCATACGAAAACATAACAGATACGTGTTTATTGACTTTTGCGCCCCCATTTGTTCATTGACGCAGATCCACGTAAATCTTAAAAACAGCAATTCATATCACCAAGGGGAATTAAAAGGGTGCAAAAAAACTGTGTATTATACGAAAACAAAACAGATATTTTTTTTTCACTTTTCCCCATCCAGATTTTTTGATACACACCTTGCAGTTAAATTTGAATCCACAATTTTTTTTTGATTAGGGGGATTTGGAATAGCTGTGATTTGCCCTTTCCCCAAAAACTATTCCATATCTTCTCAAATTTTTATATTTCTAAACATGGGGGAAAATTTGCGGGTCGTAAGCGAGCAAAGAGGGGGGTAAAATTGGAGGTAAGTACGAGAGAAGGTGCTCCTCCAGTGCTGGCGAAAAACACCTGACAGGGGGATCGCAGTTGCGGACCGTCAGGCCTGTCTCCTGGGTCGGCCCCTGTGAATCTCAGTAACGAACAGCGTCCCCAATCGTCCTTCAGTTTTTAATGCAACCCACCCAGCATTTTACCCCTCGTCCCCCTTCAGGGCCACAAATTCGCCACACTCCCCAAAAGCCAACTGAAGCAGCCCCAAATTCAACCGTTTTTCCCCCCCACTGTGAAAAATCCTTTGCTGAAGACCTCATTATGACAAAATGCGGTTGGGGTCAGGGCATGTTTAAAGATCAAGAGGATATTTATTGCTCTGACCCCATTACTGATCCCACAGAGGGGGTAAAGGGAAGGCGGCAACGGAAAAAAACCCCAGCTCCAAGCCTTGGGGCCCCCGTTTGTAGCCCGCCCCTCGGATGCAGAAAGCAGGAGACCAATCACCTTGTTGAATAGATGATGTGACGACGACATTGCGGACCCACCCCTTCTTTTCCGCAAATTTGCTTGGAGCGCTTCATCAGTGGAGGGAAACAGGGGGTAGTGTCAATAGGGGCCTCGCCACAAAAAGGGAGAGGGCGGTCGCAAAGTCCGCTGAATGATTCCGCCAGCCACGGTCAGCCAAACCCCCCCGCTTATCGCCGTAAAAAAGGGTCCGGGCCCTCTAAAGCCGGCCTTCTTTGGCAAGCCTCTATTCACCTACATGCATATGCCGCCTTTGACGAAACACAAAAGTAGAGGCAAAAACCTTAAGGGTTAGCCACCCCAACATGCCCCTATCACATGCAGCGAATGATGATTTGAAATGAGGGAACATTTGGGCCAAAAAAGGCCAGACCGACCCCGGGGCCCCAACCACGTCACACCCTCTTCTCCCCCCTCCCCTCCCCCCCCCAAGCATTCCCAGCTGCCAGTCTTAAAGGTCATGACAGGGATCAGCCTCCGCTTCAGCCCCCCACCGTCCCCAGGTACCACCACCCACCAGAACCCATCCTACCCCTTCTCCTTCCCCAGTTTGCGACCTGCACGCCTACAGTGGCCAGTCAACAGCCAGCCTTCTGTTTCCGGGTTTGGGACAGAAAAAACACTTTAACCCAAACCCCCCCAAAGACAAAAGCCTGAAATTCGGTTTTTTGCCAGGTTTTTGGCCTTGGAAATTTTTGCCTTTCCGTCTTTTACCCGATGGGTTCCCCCCACGTCATGGCCCTCGCCTCCCCCCAAAATCCCGATTCAGCAGTTTTTCTTTGCCAGAAAAGCCTCCCTGCCCGGGCCCACCCTTTTTCATCTAAAATTCAAGCCGTTGTCTGCATCTGTGCCCCCAAAAAATCCATCTCACCACCGACACATGGACTATTAAGCAGGGCCCCAAGGCCACTATATATCTGTGACAGCTCACGGGTACTGGGGGGATGTCTTGGGGTGACGGGGGCCTCGGGCCGGCGCACGCTCTTCAAAAAACCTAGGGATGGGCGGGTTCTACCCCCAGGTCCCTGGGGCATCACGTGTCCAGAGACACCACCCCGTGTTGAAATTAATCTCCTGGAGACCGTCCCACACAGGTCAGGACGTGGAGGGCTCTCCGCAACGAGACCGGCGCGGGCTGGGTGCAAGAAACCTTGTGCCAGGCAAGGTGGTGTGCATAACGGCGAAATCTGCTAGCCCGCCTTAAAAAGGTAGGCTGGAGCAATCCCTTGCCTGGGACATGCTGAAACCCTTTTCGCCAAAATTTCAAAGAGACCCCGGGACTGGATCCTGCTGAAGAAGGCTCGAGGTTTGTTCGCACTTCCCCGTTCGACCCGCGTCGTCCCCCCCTGGCTGCTTGCAGCGTCAGCTCGGGGTCCCCGTCAACCCCTCATTTTTGCGTGGCAACACGCTTGGGGTTCCACCCTCCACATGCCCAGCGATTTTTGGAGCAGCGCAAAGCATTTGCGTATGAAGTGAAACATGGCCCGACAAGCAGCGGTGCGGGGCCTCGGGGTGTTGAGCCCCGAGAGTTAGGAGGTGAAAGAGCTTGACCCTCTTGCCATTTTTGAAGAACCACCAAAATGGCATTTCGGACAATGCCCTTGTCAGCAGAGCATTGTGGTATCTTTTGTTTTGGGAAAGACGTTGGACACTCTGAAACATCAGGGTTCCCCCAGCGAGGAGGGGGGAGACGGGCACGATGCAGACACAGAGCCTTTCTCCTGTCAAATCACAAGGCCCGACAGTTTTTCAATTTTATCAGCTTCATGAGCAGTGGTTCAGGCCAAATAGTGCAAGGGGCACCTCACTCTAGGGTCATCATCGAGGCAATCAGGCTGTGTTGAAGCTGTGCCGGAGGAAGCGAGGAGGAGGAGGGGGATTCCTAGACACCCCACGTCCCCGTTTAAAGGGGTTGGGTGAATTTGAGCAGATGGGAAGATGAGTTTCGGCCCCCCCAAACCCCGAGGCTTGGGAACTCAAGGCTCCCTCTCTCACACGAGTGCTTGGTGCTCCATTTCCTCCAACTGATCCCGCATTTAAAGGGCCCTCAAAATGAACAAAAGTTCTGGGGCCACCTTCCGGATCCCCGGGAAAAACAAAACTCCACTTCCTTCCCCCCACCCAAATAGAGAGAAAATGCGGAAATGGAGACCTTCTGATTTTACAACTGGAGACATCTGTTGCGTCTGCTTCACATTCTTCAAATGTCACGGGGGAAAAACGCCAGCGCGTGCGCAGTAGAGCGCCAAGTAGCCATAGCGGCAGCAGGCAGCAGCAGGCAAGGGGGCAGAAATGGGGTGACCTCTGCAATCTTTATTTACCCCTCACCAACCATGCAATGCGGCCACACATACAACACCCAAGACCCGCTTTAAAATCAGGTGCACGACTATCTTTGTTCAACACCGATGTTTTTGTATGTGTTCCCCCACCCAATAACTTTGGTATCCAAAATGGACGAATGGCCCGAGCTGGCTCGTCATGCCATAGAGGTTTGTCCTGCCCCGCAGCCCGCGCAATCGGCGGGGCCTTCACACAAACCGGAGGGATCATTACAGACAAACGCATCCCGGATTTTCCCCAGATATGTGGGTCATTTGACTTTTATCAAGATGAAATTTGCATGGATCTCTGTGATGTTGTGGGCCCCCAATTGCCGAGGTCACCGATTATTGCTGGTCACTTACTTCCTCCCAAAAAGAAATGGTCCTCTTGAAAAACTTATTTTTTAAAAATGATCATTTCTTTTCTGCAATTTTTATTCGTTCCCAAAGTTCATTTGCGGTTTTTTCTTGAGGAGACTAAAAGACACCAAGGTTTTATGACAAAACCCCTATTTTCCCTTTACCACTTCACTTTTGAATTTTCACATTGTCAATGGTTTTGGGGTCATGTTGCCTCACAATTTTTAAAAGTGGCTGAGAAGTCATATTTTAATTTTTTGGGTCATGTTTCTGTGAATACAGAATAATCTAGTCCTTTTGGGAAAATAAATGTGGTTTCTAAGTGGCTTTTCCCTACAATTTTTTTTCATGGCTGAAAGTCATATTTATAATTTTTTGGGGTCATGTTGCTGTGAATACAGCAAAATCATAGTCCTTTGGGAAAATAAATTTGGCTTCTAAGTGGAATTTTTCCTTCACCATTTTTAACAGTGGCTGAGAAGTCATATTAAAATTTTGGGGGGCATGTTGCTGTGAGATAAACTATATCATGGTCCTTTGGAAAAGAAAAAGTGGGTTCTAAGTGGGGATTTCTCCCTCACAATTTTTAACTGGCTGAGAAGTCATATTTATAATTTTTTGGGGGCATGTTTTTCGTGAGATACAGCAAAAATCTTGGGCCTTTGAACAGAAATGTGGCTTCAATGGCATTTTCACAATTTTTTTCAGTGGCTGAGAAAGTCATTTTTTTTAATTTTTTTGGGTCCGCTGCTTTGAAATGCACAATACTAAGGTCCCAATTTAAAAAATTTTGTTTTTTAATAGCATTTTTCTTCACAATGCAAAAAGGCTCTGGGTCATGTTTTGAATTTTTTTGGGGCATTTTTCTTTACATGCCTTACACAGGTCCTATTTAAAAAATTTTTGTTTCAAAGACATTTTTTCTTTACAATGGTCCCCAAAAGTGGCTATAGGGGGATGGGCGTCAGAAACAGGAATAGGAGGACACGTTAATGGACAATTTGCAAAAAGACTTGTTTTTTTCAAGATCTTTGACATGTATCAATCCCTTTTTTAGAAAACCCCTTAATACAATTAAAAAAGAGAAACAAAGACATGGTGGGATTCCTCCGATTTCAAAAAAGTGTTTTCTAGAATTAAAGTACTAAAAAAAAGCATGTACAAAATAGCTGTTTTAAAAAAATTCCCCGAATTTTTACAAGGGGGTACAGGAAAATTTACCAATTAGGTTTTTTCAGAGGACATGGAAAGGAGCCGGACAGGAACAAAGTCAAGACCATTTTTCCCCCAGCACTTTGATAAAAAGAGAAAAAAAATGCCCAAAATAAAGGGGACCTGGGGGGTAAAAAGGGCGTTAAACCCCCAGTATTTCCCAAATGAAGCTCATTGGGCCACACTCATACGGGGGCAAAACGCTATCCAGATTTACTGTGTACGAGGAAAGGGTGGGTTCCACACCCGCTTTCCCACTCTGCTTCAAGACAGTTTCGTTGCTGCGTCACAGGGCATTTTTTAACCCACGTGTTAATAGATGACGAGCCACCTGGGCTCTCACCGCACCCCTGTAACTCCCGGCCTATCATGCGTGGCCCGGACAGGATACAATTCCAGTGAAACTAAAATGGTGGTTGAAAACTCCTTTTTCCGGCACTTTTTAAACTGGGGGGGTTTTGCAAACAGAAACAGAAATTTGAAATAAAAAAAATTTTTTGGAATATCTGTTTAATGGGTTTATGGAAGAAACCTGGGAGCAAGATAGCAATCTAAAGGGTTTTTTAAAACCCTATAATTTGCAAATAGCAAATAGATTGAAATATTTTTTTCTATGGAATATCTGTTGAATAGGGTGTTATGGAAGAACCCTGGCAGCAACACAGCAAATCACAATTGTTATTGAATCCTTATGATTGGCAAATAGGATTGGAAATATAATTTTTCTATGGAATATCTGTTGAAAAGGGTGTAATGGAAGAACCCCGGCGAACACCGCAAAAAACACCAAATTTTTCCAAACCCTATAATTTGCTACGGTGCAAACCGTGTTTTCTCCACTAGCTATACCCCTAAAACATCAAACGAACTTTTGGGCACTCAGACTGAAAATTGGAAAGGAAATTGCTGCCAGCAATTTAAAACTCCCTAACTATCGCTGTGTTTAATTTCCTAAGCTTGCTGCCCCTCCCCATTCTCCCTCTAACTATTCTAACTAGCAGCTTTTCCTGTCTAAACTTGCTGAGAAATGGGATGCCTGCATGCACTGAAGCATGCATACACAGAGAGCAGTGTGCATAGAGACTGAAGTGGAAATGAAGTTCAACAGGAAATACAGTGTAATACATAGAACAGGGTCCTGTGATTTTAGCAGCCAATGAGATCCCTACACCCTCACTAGTGACGTTATTGGTGACATTTCTCTATTGTCTGCACTGATTGGATGGAGCCAAAAGTACAGGAAACAGCTGAAAACTAAAGTAAAAATGGTGCGGCGAACGCACGTGTTGAATGTGCACTTTAGTCGAACGAACCGAGAATCATAAAGTTCGACTCGAACGAACCTTTTTCTTTGAACGGTTCGCTCAACACTAATTACCTGCATTAAAGACAGCTGTCTTAAATAGTCACTTTTATAAAAGACTCCTGTCTTTTATAAAATCAATCGGATTCTAATCTCTACAACATGGGCAAGAGCTTTCTAAAGATGTCAGGGACAAGATCATAGACCTGCACAATGCTGGAATGTGCTACAAAACCACAAGTAAGATGTTAAGTGAGAAGGAGACTACTGTTGGTGCACTAGTAAGAAAATGGAAGAAATACAAATCGACATCGGTCTGAGGCACCATGCAAAATCTCACCTCGTGGGGTATCAGCCTAAAACTACACAGGAGGAACTTGTTAATGATCTCAAGGCAGCTGGGACCACAGTCACCAAGAAAACCATTGGTAACACATTATGCCATAATGGTTTAAAGTCATGCAGTGCCCGCAAGATCCCTCTGGTCAAGTAGGCACATGTGCAGGCCTGTCTGAAGTTTGCCAACGAACACCTGGATGACTCTGAGTGAATGAGAGAAGGTGTTGTCTCGATAAGAAAAAATTGAGTATTTGGGCTTTAAAACTAACGTGTTTGGAGGAAGAGAAATGCTCCTATGCCCCAAAAAGAGCACCATCCCCATGAAAGCATAAAGGGGGAAAAAAATTTTTTTTTGGGGGTGTTTCTCTGCTAAGGGCCAGCACTACTTCCCCCGATAAATGGGCGAATGGATGGAGCCATGCCCCATAAAACCTGAGGAAAACCCTCCTCCCCTCTGTCAGGACATTAAAACGGGTTGGGGTTGGGTTTTCCAGAAAGACAATGACCCCAAAACATACACCCAAAGGAAAAAAAACAGTAGCTAAAAAAAAAGAAAAATTAAGGTCATAGTGGCCAAGCCAGTCTCCAGATCAAACCCCATAAAAAAATTATGGAGGGAGTTGAAGCTCCAATTTGCCAAGCGACCCCTAAAAAATCTTAATGATTGGTTTGATTGCAAAGGGAGTGGCCCCAAAATTATCCGACCGTGCAAATCATTTTCAACTACAAAAAAAAGTCGATGCTGTGCTTGCCGAAAGGTTTTTTGCCCCCAAAGGGTATAGCTTGTTGCCAAGGGATAAAATACTTATTTTCACTGCAAAATGAAATGATTTTAAAAAATTTATGAATGTGTTTTTATGGATTTTATTTTTGGCGTGGCGAAATATTCTTCACTATATGGTGGAGATATGTGGTCATAGTGTGGTGGTATTATTCAGTCACTATGTGGGGGTGATATATGGTCATGTTATGGAGGTATTATTCGGTCTCTATATAGTAGTGATATGTGGTCATTGTATGGCAGTATTATTCAGTTATTATGTGGTGATGATATGTAGTTATAGTGTTGTTATATTATTCAGTCACTGTGGGGGGGATATGAGCTCATGGTGTGGCGGTGTTATTCTGTCTCTATATAGTGGTGATATGTGGTCATGGTGTTGTGGCATTATTCAGTCACTATGTGGTGAGGATATGTGGTCATCCTGTGGAGGTATTATTTAGTCACTATGTGGTGGTGATATGTGAAAATGATGTTGCAGTATTTGATCTTAATTATTGATAATTTTAGCCTTGGGATTCTGGTTTAATGTGTTATTTGGTAACTGTATGACCATTGTTTAGTGGTTTTATACTCAGTACTTTGTTATAGCTTTTGCTATATTTTTATTTATATAAAATGTATCATTCGGGGAGGGGGACATATATTTTCAGACCTTTTATGTTCACTACCGGTGTCCTGCTTCAAGTAGGTGAGGGAGACTCAGAAGCCTCAGCGCTCAATCTTGATTACAGATTAGTGTGATGATGTCATCACTTCGGTCTGTATAAGTTGAAGCGATAGCAGACAGGGCACTGTACAGGTGGTGGAGGCAGCGAGGCAAAGTGGGCCTCTAAAATAAACTCTGTACCTGCTGTTTTACTGTTGACTAGTGTTGAGCGATTGCGTTGGCATATCGAGATCGTTATCGATAGTGATAGTCGGCCGCTTCGATAAAGGTTTTTCGATAGTGGAGCACTCGATTATGCGCGATGACCATTAAAGTATACTGGGAGAGCAACAACACCTTCATTTTTACACACCAAACAAGCGCTGGAAGAGAAGCTGAAATTAGAAATCCACAACAGTCAAATGGATACGTGCTACATCTTAGGCAACACACTTAGTTTTAAAAGTCACAGAAAAAATGTTCACAGACCATTTACTATACCTGTCTTGTACCAGCCTGACCCTTAAACCTGCATCCACCCACAAATTAAAAAGTGCCAGAAGGCGAGTATCAATTTGAACCTTCATGATACTTGAATCTGGTCATTGGAATATCTGTTCTGGAACGCTGAAGCATGAGCCAAACCTGCATAACCACCCAATTTAAAAAGTGCCGGGAAAAAAGGAGTCTTTCAAAACACCATTTTAGTTTCACTGGAATTGACTATACCTGTCCTGGGCCACAACATGAGCCCCAACCTGCATGACCACACACATTTAAAAAAGTGCCGGTTAAAAGGAGTCTTTCAACCCACCATTTTAGTTTCACTGGACATTGAACTATACCTGTCCGGGCACAGCTGAGCCCCAAACCTGCAGACCCCCACATTTAAAAAGTGCCGGAAAACGGAAGTATTTCAACACCATTTTAGTTTCACTGGACATTGACTATACCTGTCTCTGGGCCACAGCTGAGCCCAAACTGCATGACCCCCACTTTTAAAAAGTGCGGGAAAAAGGTGTCTTTCAACCATCCCATTTTATTGATACTGGACCATTGATATACCTGTCCTGGACCACAGCATGAGCCCCCAAAACTGCGATGGACCCCCACATTTAAAAAGTGCGGGAAAAAGGAGTCTTTCAACCACCCATTTTAGTTTCACTGGTCCATTGACTTATACCTGTCCTGGGCCACAGCATGAGGCCCCAAAACCTGCGATGACCCCCACATTAAAAAGTGCCGAGAAAAAGGAGTCTTTTCAACCACATTTGTTTCACTGGACATTGACTAACCTGTCATGGGCCACAGATGAGCCCCAAAACCTTGCATGACCACCACATTTTAATTTGTGCCGGAAAAAGGAGTCTTTCAACCACCATTTTAGTTGAACTGGACATTGACTATACCTTTCCTGGGCACAGCATGACACCAGGGCGGAGTTACATTGGGTGCGGTGAAAAGCCCAGGCTGGCGTCAGTAATCTTATTAACACGCAGTTAAAATGCCCTGATGATACGCAGCAACGAAACTGTCGTGCCTGAAGCAGCAGTGACGGTAGAGGAAGTAGTGAGAACGCAGCCTTCCTCTGTACACTAGTCAATACCTGGGTAGCGCTTGCCCCTCCGTTATGAGTGTGGACCAATTGAGCCTTCATTGGTAATACTGGTGGTTAAACGCTCCTGTTACACCAGGTGCCCTTTTTTGGAACATTCTTTTTCTCCATTTTACTCAAACGTGCTGAGGAAATGGTCTCTGTACTTTGTTCTTGTCCATGCTCCATACATCCCTGTCCTCTGAATAAACCTATCTCTGGTCAAGTTTTCCTGTAACTCCCTTGTACAATTCAGAGGAATTTTTTTAACAGTATTTTTGTAAATGCAAGTTTTTTAGTACTTTAATTCTAGAAAACACATTTTTTAAAATAGGATGGAATCCCACCATGTCTTTGTTTCTCTTTTTTATCATTTTTCTTAAATGGGTATGTCTCAATACAGGAATGATAGCTATGTTAAGATCTTGCAAAAACAAGGTCATTTTGCAATATGTGTCCATAACTGTGTTCCTTACTATTCATGTTCTGACTGCACCATCAACATAGAGCCACTCTTGACAATTGTGAAGAACAAATGTCTGTTAGAAACAACTTTTTTTAGAATAGGACCTGTAGTATAGCTGCATGTCACAGCAAAATGCCCCCCAAACAAAAATTAAAAGCATGACCTTGAGCCACTGTTGGTCAATTGTGAAGAACAAATGTCTGTTAGGAAACAACCATTTTTTAGAATAGGTCCTGTAGTATAGCTGATGTCCAGCAAAATGCCCCCAAAAATTCAAAGCATGACCATTGTAGCCACTTTGGTCAATTGTGAAGATCAAATTTTGTTGGAAACAACATTTTTTTATTATTAGGATACTGTAGTATTGCTGAATATCAAAGCAACATGACCCAAAAAAATTATAAAAAATGACTCTCAGCCACTGTTAAATATTGTGAGGGAGGAAATGCCACTTAGGAAGCCAAATTTCGTTACAAAGGTCCATGATTATTGCGCTGTTATCTCACAGCTACATGACCCCAAAAAATTATAAAATATGACTTCTCAGCCCACTATTTAAAAATTGTGAGGGGAGAAATGCCACTTAGAAGCCACATTTCTGTTCCAAAGGACCATAATTATAGCTGTATCTCACAGCAACATGACCCAAAAAATTATAAATATGACTTCTCAGCCACTATTAAAAATTGTGAGGGAGAAATGCCACTTAGAAGTCACATTTCTGTTCCAAAGGACCATGATTATTGCTGTATCTCACAGCAACATGACCTCAAAACCATTGACAATGCGAAAACTTCTTAAGATAAAGTGAGTAAATGGAATACGGTGTTGTCATGAAACCTTGCTGTCTTTTACAGTCTCCTCACAGCAAAACCAGCAAAATGAACTGTTGGGAAAAGAGAATAAAAATTGCAGTAAGAAATGATCATTTTAAAAAAAAGTTTTCAAGAGGACCATTTCTGTTTGAAAAGGAATGTGAAGTAGACTGGCAACTAATCGGTGACCTCGGCAATTGGGGCCACAACATCATCAGAGATCCATGCCTGATTCATCTTGATGAAAGTCAAACGATCCACATTATCTGTGGAAAGCCGGATGCGTTTGTCTGTAATGACTCCTCCAGCTGTGCTGAAGGTCCGCTCAGATATGACGCTGGCTGCTGGGCAGGACAACACCTCTATGGCGTGACGAGCCAGCTCGGGCCATTCGTCCATTTTGGATACCCAGAAGTCTATTGGGTCCGGAACACATGCAAAAAACATCGGTGTTGAGACGCAGATAGTCGTGCACCATGATCTTAAGCTGATCTCTGTGTGTTGGATGTGTGCCCTGCATTGCTTGCGTTGGTGAGGTGGTAAACAAAGATTGCCAGAGGTCACCCATTAGGCTTCTGCCACCTTGCCTGCTGCTGCCGCTACGCCTACTTGGCACTCTACTGCTGTCACGTCGCTGATGTTGTTCCACCGTGACATTTGGGGAACGTGAAGCAGACGCAACAGATGTCTCCAGTTGATCAATCAGCAAGGTCTCCATTTCCTGCATTTTACTCTCTATTTGGGTGGGTGGAAGGAAAGTGCTGATTTTTGTTTTGTTCCAGGAGGGTGGCCACCAGTAACTGTTGTTCATTTTGATGGCCTTAATGCGAGGATCATGTTGGAGGAAATGGAGCATCCAAGCACTCATGTGAGAGATGGAGCCTTGATTTCCCAAGCCTCTGGGTCGAGGGGCACTAGCAAAACTGATCTTCCTCATCTTCCTCCTCCGCCTCAAATTCGCGCCAACCTCTTTCCAAGGCAGGGACGTCGGTAACATCGGTGTCTAGGAATACCTCCTCCTCCTCCTCCTCCTCCGCTGCCTCCGGCACAGCTTCAACACAGCCCTGACTTGCCTGAGATGATGCACCGAGAGCTGATGCGCCACCTTGCACTAGCTCTGGACCCCGAACCACTGCCTAATGAAGACCGATGAAATTGTGAAACTGTCGGGCCTTGTGGATTTGACGGAGAGAAAGGCTCCGTGTCCGCATCTGTGTCCGTCTCCTCCTCCGTCGCTGGCGGGACCTGTTGTTTCAGAGTGTCCAACGATCGTTCCAGAACTAAGATCACCACAATGCTCATGCTGACAAGGGCATTGTCAGCACTGACCATTTTGGTGGCTTCTTCAAAACTGGCAAGGATGGTGCAGAGTCTTTCACCTGTTCCACTCTCGGTTGGTACAACACCCCGAAGTTCGGCGTACCGCTGTTGTCAGGCCATGTGTCATTCGTACTGCGTTTTAATGGCATTGCGCTGCTGCAACAATCGCTGGAGCTATTGTGGAGGGATCGAAATTCCAGCGTGTTGGCCACTGTCAACAATGGAGACGGTTGACGGGGAGGCCGAGCTGACGCTGCAAGCAGCCAGGGGGGACGAAGCTGGGTTGGCGAAACGGCGGAAGTGCGATCTAGACCTGAGCCTTCTTCAGCAGGCTAAGGTTCCAGACCGGGTAGCTCTTTAGACAATTTCTGGACGACAAGGTTCATGACATGTGCCAGGCAAAGGGTGTGCTCCAGCCATACCGATCTTAAGGGCGGCAGCAGATTATCGCCAGTTATAGCAACCAAACCTTGCCTGGCACAAGGTTCTTGTCACCAGCCAGCGCTCGGTCTATCCGTTGCTTAGGAGTCGTCCACAGCTCCTGGACCTGTGTGTGGACGGTCTCCATGGCAGATGAATTTCAACACGGGCGTTGTGTCTCTGGGCACGTGATGCCACCAGAGGTCCTTTGGGGAATGAGCCCTGCACCCATACCTGTGGTTTTGAAGAGCGTGCGCGAGCCTGAGAGCCACGTCACCCCCAGAGACAACCCCACACAGCTCAACCAGTGAGCTGTCACAGAGATATAGCGGCCTTGGCGTGCTTACTAGTCCATGTGTAGGTGTGGTGAGATGGAACTTTTCCGGACACGAGGATGCAAGACCATCGGCGCTTGATATTTTAGATGACACGTTGCTGGCAGGGCAGTGGACGCTTTTCTGGCAAAGAAGATGCGTGCTCGGATCTGGTATTGGAGGGCAAGCGTAGGGCCATGTACGTGGCGGGAACCCAATCATGTGTCCACCAGACGGAAGGAACATTTCCAAGGCAAAAGCCTGGCAATGCCGACCATTCAGGCCTTTTGGCTTTGGGATGGGTTTGGGTTTAAAGTGTTATTCTGCTCCCAAACCTGGAAGCACAGAAGGCTGGCTGCTTGACTGGCCGCTGTACGGCGTGCAGGTCGTCAAACTGGCGAAGGAGAAGGGAGGATGGGTCTATGGTGGTGCTTGAATGGTGGTACTCTCGGGCGACGGCTGGAGCTTGAAGCGGAGGTGATCCCTGATCATGACTCTGAGAGAGGGACATGGCAGATGAGGAACGCTTGTGTGGTGGCGGGAGGATACGGAGGAGGTCGGAGACAGGAGGGGTGTGACAGTCGGGTTGGAGGCCCGGCGTCAGTTGGCTTTTATGGCCATGTGTTCCCTCCATTTCAATACTCATGCATTCGCTGCATGTGACTAGACATGTTGGTGGTGGTTAAACAACCTAGGTTCTTGCTCTAACTTTATGCGTTTACGGCAATAGGTGCATATGACATCGCTGGGGGATCAGAGCTTGCTCCAAAGCAAGGCCAGCTTGAGAAGGTCCGGACCTTTATGACGGCGGATAGCGAGGAGCGGGGGTTTGCGTCTTGACCGTGGGCTGGCGGAATCATATCAGCGGATCTTCTGCGACCGCCCTCCTCCCTTTTTGGGGCGGGACCCGTATTGGACACTACCCCATCGTTCTTCTCCTCGTCCACTGATGAAGCGCTCGCAAGCAAATTATGCGAAAGTACAGGTTGGATCCGCAATGTCGTCATAGCTCTCATCAAAACAAAGGTGACTTGGTCGTCTGACTTTCTGCATCCACAGAAGCTGCGGGCTACATAGCAAGGGGCACTGCAGGCGTTGCCGACCGCCGGGATTTTTTTGCCGATGTTGACCGGCAGCTTCCTTCACATCCTCTGTTGGCATCCTGTAACTGGGTCCGTCAGAGCAGGGACTAAATCATCCTCTTGAAATCTTTTAAACCATGACTTCTGACCCAACCGCCATTTTGTTAATCAAAGAGGGATCTTCAGAAATTGGTTTATTCCACAGTGGGGGGTACACGAGTTGACATATTTGGGCTGCTTCATGTTGGGTACGGATGCTGATGACTGCTGATGACGACATTTGGGGCCGTGATGCGAGGAACGGAGGAGGATAAGATGCTAGATGCACGGTTGCATTAACCACTGAAGGACTTGATTGGCGAAGATTGGTTTGTTACGTTACTTCGTTGATGAATCTGGGCCCTGACCCCATTGATGGACAGGCGTGACGGTCATGCAACTGACGGATCCGTGGCATGGCGTGTTGTCGCCAGCACTAGAAGGGAGCACCTTCTCTCGACCTATACCCTTCCATGTGATTCCCCCCCTCTTTGCTGGCCTTAACCACCTGCAATTTCGCCCCATGTTCAGAAATATTAAAAATTTGAGATGGTATGGTATAGTTTTGGAAAGTCTTCTTACTTAAAAGACGGCAAACCCAGATATTTCAAATCCTCTAATCAAAAACAAAATTGCTGGATTCAAATTTAACTGCAACGGTGTCTATCAACAAATCTGGATGGGCAAAAGTCAAAAAACAACGTAATCTGTTGTGTTTTGGTATTATATAATGGTATTTTTTGCATTCATTCACCTGTGGTGGAATATAGAATTGCTGTTTTAAAGATTACGCAGTTACTGCGTCAATGAAACAGTGCTGGGGGTGCGCAAAAGTCAAAAAAACGTAACTGTTTTATGTTTGTTATAATAAACGGTATTTTTTGCACCTTCACATTCACCTGTGGGGTGAATTTAGCATTGATGTTCTTAAGATTTACGTAGATGATGCGTCAATGACAGTGCTGGGTGCGCAAAAGGTCAAAAAAACACGTAAAACTGTTATGTTTTGATATTATAAAACTGTATTTTTTGCACCCATTTCAATTCACCTGTGGTTGAATATAGAATTGCTGTTTTAAGATTTACGTAGATGCTGCGTCAATGAAACAGTCGCTGGGTGCGCCAAAAGTCAAAAAAAACACGTAACTGTTATGTTTTTGTTTAATAAACGGCTATTTTTTGCACCTTTCATTCTCCTGTGGTGAATATAGTAATTGCTGTTTTAAGATTTACGATAGATGCTGCGTCAATGAAACAGTGCTGGGGCTTGCGCAAAAAAGTCAAAAAACACGTAATCAGTTTGTTTTGACTATAATAACTGTTTATTTTTTGCACGCTTTCATATTCACCTGTGGTGAATATAGAATTGCCTGTTTATCGTTATAGTAGATGCTGCGTCAATGAAACAGTGCTGGGTGGCAAAGTCAAAAATCACTTAACTGTTATGTTTTGACATAATAAACGGTAGTTTTTGCACCCTTTAAATCACATGTGGTGAATTAGAATGGCTGTTTTAAGATTTATGTAGATGCTGCGTCAATGAAACAGTGCTGGGGTGCGCACAAAGTCAAAAAACACTGTAACTGTTATGTTTGGGATATAATAAACGGTATTTTTTTTGGCACATTTCAATTAACCTGTGGCTGAAATAGAATTGCTGTTTTAAGATTTTACGTAGATGCTAGTCAATGAACAGTGCTGGGTGCGCAAAAGGTCAAAACAACACGTAACTGTTATGTTTTGATATAAATAAAAATAAACAGGTATTTTTTGCACCTTTCAATTCAACTGTGGTGAAATATAGAATAGCTGTTCTTAAGTTTTACGTAGATGCTGCCTGATATGAACAGAGCTGGGATGTGCAAAAGTCAAAAAAACACGTAACTGTTATGTTTTGATATTACTTAAACGCCGTATTTTTTGCACCTTTCAATTCACCTGTGGTGAATATAGAATTGATGTTTTAAGACTTTACGTAAGTGCTGCGTCAATGAACAGTGCTGGAGTGTGCAAAGTCAAAAAAAAAACAGTAAAACTGTTATGTTTGGATTTTAATAAACGGCTATTTTTTGCACCTTTCAATTCACCCTGTGTGTGAATAATATAGATTGCTGTTTTGAAGATTTAGTAGATGATGCGTCAATGAAAACAGTGCTGGGTGTGCAAAAGTCAAAAAACACGTAACTGTTATGTTTTGATATAATTAAATGGTTATTTTTTGCCACCTTTCAATTCACCTGTGGTGAATATAGAATGTGTTTTAAGATTTACGTGATTGCTGCGTCACATGAACATGGTGGGTGCGCAAAAGTCAAAAAAACACGTAACTGTTATGTTTTGATATAATAAACGGCATTTTTTGAACCTTTCAATTCACCTGTGGTGAATTCTAGAATTGCTGTTTTTAAGATTTAGTAGATGATGCGTCTAATGAACAGGTGCTGGGTGTGCAAAGTCAAAAATAACACGTAACTGTTATGTTTTGATATAATAAACGTATTTATTTGCACCTTTAAATTCACCTGTGGTGATATAGAATTGCTGTTTTAAGATTTACGTTAGATTGATGCGTCAATGAACAGTGCTGGGTGTGCAAAGTCAAAAAAAACACGTAACTGTTATCGTTTTGATATAATAAACGGTTATTTTTTGCACCTGTCATTACCTGTGTGTGAATATAGGAATTGCTGTTTTAAGATTTTCCGTAGATGATGCGGTCAATGAACAAGTGTGGGTGTGCAAAAGTCAAAAAACACGTACTGTTATGTTTGATATAATAAATGGTATTTTTTTGCACCCTTTCAATTCACCTGTGGTGAATCCCTCCCCACCTCCCCACCCCCCACCGAATTGCTGTTTTAAGATTTACGTAGATGCATGAGTCAATGAACAGTGCTGGGTGCGCAAAGTCAAAAAAACTCGTAACTGTTATGTTTTGATATAATAAACGGCATTTTTTGACATTTCAATTCAGCTGTGGTGAATATAGAATGCTGTGTTTTAGGATTTACGTAGCTTGCTGCGTCACAATGCCTAACAAGCTGCTGGGTGTGCAAAGTCAAAAAAAACGTAACTGTTTATGTTTTGATATATTAAACGGTGATTTTTTTGCACCTTTCTAATTCACCTGTAGGTGAATTAGAATCGCTGTTTTAAGTTTTACGTAGATGATGCGTCAATGAACAAAGTGCTGGGTGTTGCACAAAGTCAAAAAATCACGTAACCTGTTTTGTTTTGATATAAAAACGGTATTTTTTTGGCACCTTTCAATTCACCTGTGTCGCAGTGAATATAGATTGCTGTTTTAAGATTTATGTAGATGCTGCGTCAATGAACAGTGTGGGTGCGGCAAAAGTAAAAAAACAGTAACTGTGATGTTTTGTACGATAAACGGTTTTTTTGGGCAACAAAAACCCTGTGTACTACAAGATTGCTGGATGTAATTTAAGGCAAGGTGGATATATCAACAGTCAAGGTGAAATGGGAAAAATTGAAACCATTAAAATGTTTTACTGATAATAAAAGGGGGAGTTTTGCAGTAAAAAAGGGGCCCTGCAGTTCTAGAAATGTTGTTTATCCAATATAAGTTCAGGCTGCCCAATACCAAGGAAATTTTTTTTTTTTCAAAGAAAATGTTTTTTAATAAAAGTTTTCCATACAAATTCTCACTAAGTCTTGGGGAACTTTACCCAATTTTCTTTATAGATAAAAATTGTTGTGTTCGCCCGCCCCCCCCCCCCCCCCCCCCCAAACCCCCAACGCCGGGAATTTAAGCGGGAGTGTGCTTTAAATTTCTAGAATACTAAAATGTTCAAATCTCAAATCTAAAAAATTTGGAAGGGTCACGTAAAGTAGAGGTTTCTCGGCAGAAATGACAAATTTCCTGAGCTTTTTGGGCCACAGGCAGAGCACGGGTCCTATCCCTTGAGAGTGAGGGGACACTGAGGCTGAACGGAAAGCTGTTTATGTAAAACGAGGTCATGTGATTTTTCAGCAATCGCAACCATACACATCCGTCAGGGCTGCACACACATCTCCCCCCGCTTATTCTGTATCGTTTGCTGGCCCCAAAAATTACAAAAGCGCGGAAAAAAGGCGCGATCTTAATAGATGAGCAAGTTTTTAACCCTTTAAATTATGATGATCGGGAAAATTTCGATCACCATAAAAACCTTGCCGATTTCAACTTTGTCGATAAAAATCGCTCAACACTAATTATCAGGCATCACATGAATTTCTCTGATTAGCCCAACTCAGACGAGAGTGTATATGTTATCAAATGAGTTAGGAGGAGGGAAAGGCACTCTTAGATGTCACCGGCAGAATATCATCTCTGGAGAACAAAAGGATTAGGTATTTAACATGTCTAATACTACTCTCCCTGACATTATCTGTCGGGGGAGAGCAAAGAGGCCCCCATACACATTAGTTGTTGAGTCCTGCCTAGATCACCAGGCTTGGATAACTTTTTTCTAGTGTCTATGAGGGCTTTATCATTACTCTATAGGTTTTTCCAAATGTGATCAGTCTAGATTTGGGAGAAATATAGAATTGTAATTATATCCGAGTTACTTTATCCTCTGGGCCAATAGAGACAAAAATAATGAACCATCCTGTCACCTGCAGGTTCCGGGACTTATAGGTGTTTTGTTTTATGTGATTGTTTGTATTTGTATTTTTCAACCAAGTTGAATTTAAAGTTCCATTTTAAGTAACCACTGACCGGTATATTGAAGTACTCTAGATGTGGTTGGGGAAATAATTACACTCAAAATGTTCATTTACATGATTTTATTGGACCCATTAAGTCATTACATGGCTGAGTATAATCATGTTTTTGCAAGTTATTTGAAGCAATTACAGGTGATGATTAAAAAGATTGCAATCAAATGGATAAACGTTAACCTACAGAAGAAGAAGAACATAAAGGTTCTCCAGGCTAACAGAATCATCTCAGACCTGCTCCTCTTTGTGAGCCATGACAAATATTATGCCCTTATAATCAGCTTTATCACTTTTTACCTTTGCCATGCAAACCTCAATATGATCAATTCTAAATCCTACTCCAATCAAAGCCTCTTTGAGAAATTTCTCGTCATGTGTGAGTACATGGAATTTCTCTGTCCCAATCATGAAATATGTTGCGTTTAAAGTCCCAAACAGTATCAGCTGGCCTCCACATTTTACAAACGTTGTAAACTTTTTCAGATTCTGGATATACTCTTCTTTATCTTTACTAATGCATTCCAACAGCCAGACAGAGATCAGACAATCGGCTGATGGTACAACCAAGGGATCTATCAGATTTTTTTTGTTAATGTCACATTTCACAACATGTGTAATCGCTGCTTTAAGTTTTAGGTCTTTCTCTTCTTCACGATCACTGGAAAATTAAGAAAAAATTAAAGCATTAGCAGAGAACCAGAATATTATTTTATTTTGTGTCATTATTAGATACTTGTTTGTATCATTATACAAATCGACACTGGTGTCTCAGAATTTTGTTCTTGAATTATTTTGTGTAAAATCAATTATTAATAATAATTTAATAATTCCACTGAAGAAGGACCAAGAATAGGTTGAAGGTGTCATCGATTATCTTTTGGACATACTACTCCTTCATATCTTATTATGATACTAGTGATCAGATGACAGAACATTCATGTATCACTGTCTTCAGATGAAGCAGAGTTTAGTTTGACCCTGATATCACAACTTTTCATTTTATCTGCTTTTATCTGTAAAAGCATTGAAAAAGTTGAGATTATATTTTGTGCCATGATAACACAGTGCATTATCTGGTCTGTTTAGTTTTGGTAGACCTGTACTTCTGATTCTCTTCATAGATGAGTCTGATATTCTATTCTATAATTGTTCTCTAAAAGACAGAGGGCACAATAGATAAATAGAAGATGAAAACAATATGAAAAACAGATATGTCATCTGCCTCGTTGTATGAAGTCTACACGTGTCGGCTTATCATCAGTGCCTAATAGACCCCATAGACATTAAAATAGCTTCCACTGAGTTCCACTGACCTAGATGTGAACAAAAGCTTACAAAATATTTTTTTTTTTTTTTAGCACATCCTTGTTGTTACTGTTGGGAAGCCTCAAAATTATAGAAACAATACATCAAGTTCTAGCCTTCATAAAGAAATCATAAATGGCCATTGATGCCTACAGCACCCTCTGAAGGCACATGTTGTAAATACTATTTTTTGAATAAACAATAGACACTGCCATCTATTTAATCCCAGAGACACATGCCTAAGGGATCAATAGCATTATCTCCTGGCAGGAAGTTAGGACACCTGGATGGCTCACTCCCACCCTTCAGGGACATGTGATTGATGATTCAACTAGGTTTGGGGTGAAATACAGACAATGTAACTTGTCCAGCAAGACTGCTGGCCTTTGGACCAAGAATGACACCTACTGGAATAAGTGATCTCTACAATGCTTTCTGTGGACTATATTAGAACTGCACTGATTGGTTAAAAGAGCTCTTGGAGGTGTTCCAGGGATGGGCAATTTGTGTGTGATTGGTATATAAGATTGCACACAAGGTTAGGTAGGTCTAAGTCCTCTGTAATAAACCTTTTAAAGATCCGGTTGTTCTTGTTCAGTTATTAAATAACCACAAACCCAGCAGATTCTACAGTCACGGAGTGACAAAGCATTTTCCTTGTATAATAACATAAAGACTATGTGCACAAAGCAAAAATATTACCAAAATTGTATCAGCCATCCTCCATATAGTGGTTTTGATTAGATGCGGGGATTCCATTGTTTAAACTTACACTTCCTACTGAGTAATTGCCAAATGGAAACTGGAATTATATATCAGTGCTTGGATGAATGCTCAAGGTCTGCAGTTATCAATAATCATTGATATCTGTGAAATCCAAGTGAATAATTTTTTCAACAATCATTTTTGAATACATTTGTAAACACTCTGTGATAGATATTCCCTCATGGCTATGTTTGAATAAAGTATTGATTTTTTTTTTTTTTTATATTTTTTTTTTTTTATCTTTTCCATTTGCTCTAATTGAATTGAATAATTTTAGTACACTGGCTGATTGCAAAGTCTCATTCCCAAGTTCTTTATACTTTGTGTATGATGCACTTGCCTCATCTAAAATATTTAAAATAATGTATTTGCTACCCTCCATACAATGATATTGGTCTAGTGAGGGGATTCCTTTGTCTAAACATACCCCAAAAATAAACTGTCATTTTTTATTAGCCCCTGGATGATATCTGCAATTTCTTAGTATGTATACAACACATTTTCTGCTAAAAACTAAAAAAAAAAAAGAGACAATAGACGTTAAAGAACTGGAATAAGGTTTCACCTTTCTGTTTGGAGCTGTTTGATAACGTCTCTTGCATGTGACCAGTCATAAGCTCCAGTTCGGTCGTGCCGCCACTTGTTCAGCTCCATAATGCATCTCTCATTGAACTTCAGGACAATGATTTCTTTGAAAAAGTCACAGGCTGAGTAAAGATGGTGGGGGAAGGATCCAATGCTGATATCAGTGAGAATGTTTCCCTTAACACGACCTGCAAGTTAAGAATCAAATAAATAGGAAATTCCCTTTTGCATATATACACCAGATGAGTGCAGAGGTATAGAGTGCCAGCAGACCCTTTTTAGAAGGCATACAGTGGGGAAAAGAAGTATTTGATACACTGGTGATTTTGCAAGTTTTCCCACTTACAAAGAATGGAGAGGTCTGTCATTTCTATTGTAGGTTCACTTCAACTGTGACAAACAGAATCTAAAAAAATCCAGAAAATCACATTGTATGATTTTTAGATGATTAATTTGCAAATTATTGCATTAAATAAGTATTTGATCACCGACCAATCAGCAAGAATTCTGCCTTTCACAGACATGTTAGATTTTCTTTAAGAATCTCTCCTACTTTGCACTCATTACCTGTATTAACTGCACCTGTTTGAACATGTTACCTGTATAAAAGACACCTGTCCACACTATCAATCACTCTCCAGCCTCTCCACCATGGCCAAGACAAAAGAGAAGTCTAAAGACACCAGGGACAAAACTGTAGATATGCAAAATGCTGGGATGGGCTACAGGACAGTAGGCAGCAGCTTGGTGAGAAGGTAACAATTGTTGGTGCAATTATTAGAGAATGGAAGAAACAAAAGATAACTATCAATCTTTCTTGGACTGGTGCTCCATGGAAGATCTTGCCTCGTGGGGTAAAGATGATCCTGGGAAATGTCCGGAATCAGCCCAGAACTACATGGGAGGACCTGATCAATAACCTGAATAGAGCTGGGACCCCCAAGTCTCAAAGATAACCGATAATACACCATCATGGATTCAAATCCCTTGCTCTTGTCAACACATGTCCAGGCCCATTTAAAGTTTGCCAATGACCATCTGGATGATACAGAGGAGGTATGGGAGAAAGTCATGTGGTCGGATGAGACCAAAATATAACTTTTTGGATCAACTACACTTGCTGTATTTGAAGGAAGAAGGATGTGTACAACCCCAAGAAAACCATCCCAACCATGAATCATGGTTGTGGAAATATCATATTTTGGGGGTATTTTTCTAAAAGGGGGAACATTGCTCCATATTGAAGGAAGAATGGATGGTGCCATTTATCACAAGATTTTGGCCAACAACCTCTTTCCCTCAGTAAGAGCATTGAAGAATGGTCATGGCCTGATCTTCCAGCAAAATAGTGATCCTAAACACACAGTGCAGGCAAATAAGAAGTGTCTCCGTAAAAAGCATTTCAAAGTTCTGGAGTGGCCTAGCCAGTCTCCAAACCTGAATCCCATTGTAAACGTGATCAAGAACTACGGAAAATGTCTGACCTCTTTAATTGCAAATGTAAACAAAAGTTTCGGCACCAAATATTAAGTTCTTTTGTTTTTCTATTGTATCAAATACCTATTTCATGCAAGAAAATCCAAATTAATTATTTCAACATCA
Organism: Phyllomedusa bahiana; assembly: GCA_025379985.1. Taxonomy (NCBI): domain Eukaryota; kingdom Metazoa; phylum Chordata; class Amphibia; order Anura; family Hylidae; genus Phyllomedusa; species Phyllomedusa bahiana. The sequence goes on along the minus strand of JAODAL010044587.1, from coordinate 4,351 downwards.
TACAATGTGATTTTATGGAATTTTTTTTTTAGATTCTGTCTCCCACAGTTGAAGTGTACCCATGATAAAAAAAATTCCAGACCTATTCTTTGTAGGTGGGAAAACTTGTAATTTAGCACATCTCTTCTTAAACACATTTATTATGTGTTTCAGCTATATTTTGTGGCTTACTTGACAAGAGAGTATGACTTCACGAGAAGAGGAAACGCCTAAAATTTTACAGGCTCAACTAAACTTGTGCCAGAAATGCTAGTGTGCTAAGGTGCAAATTAAACCAACCAATAATTGGTATAAAAAGTCAGAGAACGCCAGACCGTGGTAAAATATCAGCAGAGAGAATCAATCTAGAGACTGGGAAACATAGCTACATGTACAGAAAAAGATGGACAATAGAAATTAATTGAGAAACAAAGAAATTAGAGCTTGTTCTAGATTAATATTTTATATGCTAATGTAGCCAAAGAATGTTGAGGACTTTTAACCAAAATATAATATAAAATACATATTCCTCCCTCCTAATCCTATATTAAAATGAAATGTACTGTACCTGCACTTAAAGCATCGTGAAGCTTCTGCATTGGGATTTTAATTGTTTCATCTTGAAAGCCCATATCAGATTTCTTAGAATAATAAGTATCGATAAGTCCTCTTGAATCAAAGTCAGGCTGATGGTAGAATTTTTTAGAACTGAAAGCCATGTTTCAAGATATGATCAACCGTCTCCTTAAGTCTTAGCTTTATAATTTGCGCTTATTGCGGGGATTAATTTTATACCTTTCCCTACTATTGACTAAATAATCAGTCATGGGAGATGGTTAGGAAACCATATGACAGTTGGTAGACTACACAGAAATCTAAAAAGCAAATATTTCTTGAATACATGTACCAAGAGCCTAATACAGATTTACTTAATATCTTGTTAACTTTATCTACCGTCTGTGAAAACTCTCTCTTAGACTCTTTCTTGCATGATTAGGGGTCCCTTCAGTTACTCAGAGTGAAGAGAAAAGGTTCAGAGATATCTTTAGCCCGGAGGCTCCTAATGTTGTTTAAAATTGATGGATAAGCCACTAATTTTAGTATTACTTTAGAGGAAGCAACCACTAAGGTCCAGTTTTCCGTAAAATGTTTTTTTTAAAGTCCACATACCTCCTTTAATGGTTGTAAGTCTATTGTTTTCTAAAAATGTACTTGCATACTGTATCAAAACAATGGACTGTGAAATCCACAATAAATCTATAGCATGTGAACAAATGATAAAAACCCTCTATACTCACTTCTCCTTTTACCTCGGATCCAGCAATATGTCGCTCTCACTTCTGTATTCTTCTGAGTGAGAGGTGACCGCTGCAACCTTTGATTGGCTGCAGTAATCACATTACATTGGCTGACATCACCATTCAGAAAAAGGTAGCAGAAGACCGGCAGAGAGTGAGGACGCTTAATACAAGGTTAGAAGAGAGGAGATTGTAAGGGGTTTATTTTTAACTATCAATGGGCAGCACTTTCTAACAACAAGCAAACAAAAAAAAAAATTAACTGCACAACTGTTACAAGACCATAGCACTGCCACCACTAGCTTGTGAACCTCCAGCAATGGTTTGCATAGGATTAATGTAAAACATGCCCCAAAAAATGGCTTTTCAGTCTTGTTGGGGCATTTTCAGGCTAAAATCTCCTGAATTTTACAGATTGGCAAGTTTTAATTATAATCATAAACAAAACATAAACCTATGACAACAATTACTCTCCAGGTGTATCATTCAGTTGTTGTTAATTTCCTTTGACAGTGATTGAAAAACACAGGTCTGAGTCATCTGAGTCATCATCGCTTTCGTAAACATTTGGTGGGTAAATAAACTTAAAGAGCTTCTCTGATTTAGAAAGCCCATTTTCATTTATCCTATTATATAATTCTAAGTTCATAGAGTCTCCCCTGTTTTGTTCTGCCTTACAATACAGAAGGCAACCCATTAAATGGAATGGGCACTATGCACTTCCAAATTTCCCCTGTGGTGACACTGCAGGGAAATTTTACACTTTATAATCAAATTATTTTCAATGGACCCGTCTAAAAAATTGGAATGGTCCAAAGCGTAGAACCCCTTTGTCACAGACAGGGATGGAGGATCCACTGGGTCATTGCAAGAGATGGCAATAACCATGCCAGGAGGTGTAGTATAAGGAGCTCCCCCTTCTCCAGTTTTCACCACAGTCCACTGCAAGGCAGGATGAATGTGGTTGCCGGGAACTTCAGGGTCCCTATTCCTAACGTGACAGTCAAGGTGCAAACGAGGTACAGAAGGAACAGGCAAAGGCTTAGTTGAGTCAAGGGCATCAGGTCAAGGCAGGTGGAGTTCAATTATAAACAAATCAGGTATAGTCAAAGCACCAAGAAACACCAACAAAAAGGTTGGGCGATATGTACTCCTTTAAATATCTGCTGATGGCAGAGGATAGGTACGAGGAAAGTGCTGACCCTTTAAATTGCTGAGAAGAAGTGTCAGGGGCATTGCTAGGCAGTTTTAAAACTGCCGCTGCTCCACAGAGTACTCTGATGAGTACTGCTTGCGGCCCTCTGGAGTATCCGGCACAGATGGCGTGAGTATGTCATCCCACTTCCTGTCCAGCATGATGACGTCTCGCTGCCTGTGCTGGGAAGAATATGGAGAACAGCAGGAGCTTCAGGGAACGGTGGAAAAGTGAGTACTGTTATTTTTTTATTTTTAATATGCCATATTAGCCACCTATATCTATACTGGGGTCCTGTTACTCACGTTATATACTGGTGTCCTTTTACCTACCTATATGTACTGGGAGCCTATTATCTACATATATCTACTGCGGGTCATATCACCTACCTATATCTACTGTGGGCTCTATTGTTCTCCTATATCTACTGGAGGCCCTATTGCCTACCTATATCTACAATGGGGGCCCTTTTACCTGCCTATATCTACTGGGATCCCTATCACCTATCTATACCTACTAGAGACCCTATTAACTATCTATATCTACTGGGGCCCTATTACTTATCTACAGACTAGGGGGCCCTATTATCTGTCTACAAACATGAGGGATCCTATTATCTATATACCTACTGGATAACCATATTACCTATATATTTATATACTGGGGTAGCCTATTACATATATACCTACCTACTGGGGTCATATAACAAATATAGCTACCTATCGGGAGGCGGTCTGTAAACTTACCTAATAAGGGCCTAAAAAAGGAAAAAATGGGTGACTCCCCATCTCCCACTGCAGGCACCTGGCTTTTCTATAATAGAAAGACAGTTGCTATGGGGATGAGGCATCACCATGTTTTCCTATATAAACCCCCATTAGACAGGGAGTTATATAAACCCCCCAGTAGGAAGTTGGTATATAGGTGCTGGAAAAGTGAGGATTCTAAAAAGTTTGTGTGGTAAATTCTGCAGAGACGAGTCATGGCTGAGAGAAGTCATCATGGTGGTCTGGGCTGAATGGAGAAGAGAAGCGAAAGTGAACGACTCAGACCCGTAAAGAGGTCGCATGTGAGCCACTAAATATAATCACTTATATTTCTTAAGAGCACCTACATACAACTAGTTTCTACCTCTATCTGGTCAGTGTATGACTTTCATATACATCTTCAGAGCCTGTGTACAACTGATAGTCACACGGGGTGGTCGCGTTTGGCCATGGTCTGGCATTATTATTTGATCTTTAAGTAGTAATAGTTTGGGGTCTTGGTTAGAGATGGGCGAATTGATTCTAACGACGTGGAATTCGTTTAGAATTTCAGGAAAACTTCGGTTCTGAACGAAGTCGAAATTTGGGGTACTTCGGGTGAACGAAGTGTGCTTTTCATTGATAAAATGGTGCGAGCACATGGCGACATGGGGCAAAAAACACTGGGAGGAAGAAGGGGATAGCCCGCATGAATGTGCAGGGGTGAAGCCCAAACAGAGACCGGCGGGATTCTGTGCGTCACCCACTATATAAATCCACGGGCGCGACGTGGGAGCTCACACCTCTCACTGTACTGATCAGGGAAGCTGCTGCCGCGCTGTTTGTGGGTAGCTCTTACTGAAGAAATGATTTTTATACAGCGATTTTTGTGGGGTGTCTCAGCTTTTCTCAGAGACTGCTTCTCTTAATGTTCTATTTCTGATTTTTTTGGGGTTTGGATCTGAAGTCCAGTGTGCGTCACTGCAGCTGCATATACATTTTAATGTATTGCTCACCCGCAATTGAATATCCAAGGGGGATCTAAGCCAGTTCCCGTATGTATTATTTAAAAAACGGTTTTTTTCAAAACAAAACCACTTCATTTTTGGCTGCTCAATTTTTTGCGCAATTTT
>JAODAL010044586.1:0-32736 GCA_025379985.1 Phyllomedusa bahiana | reverse complement strand
TGGTTTGAAAGAATCTTTTATAAAGGTGACTATTTCACCCCGGGCTGTCTTTAAGCGGAAAGTTTTGTTAGGAGGGTCTGTAGGACCCAGAACTCTTAATGGTTGGTAGGGGATCAAATACTTATTTCTCTAAGCAAAATGCAAATACATTTATATATTTATACAATGTGATTTTTTGGATTTTATTTTGGATATCCTATCTCCCAATGTTAAAATTAACCTACCCTTAAAATTATAGACTGTTCATGCTTTTGTCAGGGGCAAACTTACACAATCAGCAAGGGATCAAATAATTATTTTCTTCACTGTATATATGTACTTATGTACAACAACATTAAAATTTTGAATATGGTCCACAACTGCATCAAAGATGTATTGAAGCGGACAAAGTTTTGGATGAGGTTTTGAAGCTCTTTATTGATTCCTACGAGGATTTTCCTTATTGAGAACGCTTCAAGAGTTGACATGACACTTTTTTCAGCACCCAAAACAGCGTTTATAATAAGCATGGAAAAACATTGTCGTATGAACTATGATGCAGTTTTCAATAGGAATCAAGAAAATTAACTGGGGGTATTTTTGAGCCTTTTTGAATGCTGTTTTGGGTGCAGAAAACAGACAAAAGCAGCACTACTGAAAATGGGATAAAACCAATTTACAAGCCTTTTTATATCCCATTAAAAGTAAAACATGTTAAAAATATAAACATAGTACGAGTTCCGTGTCTCTTACGCATTTCAAAACCTACTATGGGTTCATAGTCAAAATATACTAAAATAAATATGTACTAAGAACAGCGCTGATTAACACAACAGTTGAGTATTAATCCTAACAATGCTTGATACTTTGAATGTATCTACATAGCCCACAATAAGGAAGCCATAATAATCACAGGGCCACAGAACTTTTGTAGCATTCTGTATTATTCCAGGAAGACTTCTTAAATCTGCTGACATTTATACTAGAGGAAACAATATTGCTACTTTGGTCTTTTAGAAGTGAATTCACAACCCTGTTTTAATATAACTCTCAAGACTTCACCTGTATATAAAACAGGTAAATAACATTCAACCCTATTAATGACTGGCTACTGTGTTTTGACAGTGGGCAGTGCAGTTTCTCTGTTGACAGCTATGTCTTTTTCACTTTGTAGCCCATAGCAACCTATCAGAGCACCCCTTTCTTTTCATATGGTGCTCTAGAAAAATGAGAGGGATGCTCTTTTGCTATGGGCAACAAAGTGAGTTTTAGACCTAGACAGTTTTCATACATGTGGCCCTATGTGCTTACAAAGGTCATCAGTCTATATAATTAGAGACTTTACGGCACTCATGTTCAAAAAATTTTAGACACTGTCTCACAAACATTTAGGGGGACATGTCTGAAAACTGAAAACTTTTCTTGTTGCCCATAGCAACCAATCAGAGTGCCCCTTTCATTTTTTCAGAGCTCTATTTGAAATGAAAGGGGATCGCTGATTGGTTGTTATGGGCAACAAGAAAAGTCTTAGACCAAGACAGTTTTCAGACATGTCCCCCTTAATTCTTTCACAGCAAAATGTTATCTTTAAACAATTAGATTTCAATGTCTATATTAGCCAAGTTAGAATACAAGACAACATACAACCTATATTTGATGACCCCACATCAGCATAGAGACATTTTCACATTGAAATCAACAACTCACATGGCACTACGTAACAGGGACAAAGGTTCATGGAGCTGATGTGCTCTAAGATGAGAAACACAAATGTGATTGTTTCACCTCTTATTCATGGTTTAATGTTAGTTAGGTCTACTCCTGAAGTGGCCATATAATACTGTTTCATGGTTTAGTAAATTTCTGCAAAAATGTACACCTCTCTGTCTCCTATCTTACTTTAGTTACATCAAAGTGTTGCATGGACTCCTTTGAAAAGAAAACGCCATGACAATTTACCACTCATCTTTGCACACTGGGATGAGAAATAAACATATGAGACCATTTGCAAGATCAGACCTTAAAAACCAGGATTGACGATTACATATGTAAAGATTTCCCCCACAAATCTCAAGCTCTTCTCATGGCCATTCTCAATACAATAAATATTAATGCAAAAATAACAAAATAATAATTATAATATAAAAATATAGCCAATCTCAAATTATTCAATTAAATATTTGTCTAAGAGACACATTGGAGGAAAACATCAGGAGACACTTTTAAGGTCAATCGTTAGCTTGTTGTTATTTATCCATTTATTCATCTGAATTTAATTGAATAGTTTTTGAGTGCGAGTTGTCATTTTCTGTTTAAGGGGAGCCTGGAAAAACAAACTTCAGATATCTTCTCTTAAGAATGTGAGTAGCAGATATTACTTACTCTTTTTTAAAACATATATGCCCCAAACTTAATAAATTCTAACTTCTTTCCAAAACTGAATAATATGGGAGACATGTATGATTTTTGGCGCCCAGGCGGCATTTTTTGTGCGCATTAGTAACGTAGAATGCACCTGAATCCATGAACCTGTTCTACTGCGGGTCATAGATTTAGACTGCTACTACAAAGTGAACTCGACTCAGGTAAACCATTTTTAAAAGTGCTCACCTGTTCCAGCAGTAAGCCCTGATTTGCCATCCTAAAGCAAAAAGTTAGCTTGTACGGTTGGAGTGCAACACACTTCCATTCCCCGATTTCAGGCGCATTACAAGGTGCCACTGGCACTTGGAATGATCGATACGGGAGTTGCTCTTTTTTAAAAAAAAAACGAAGGGTCTGCGCCAGTTTTCAGACTGAAAAGACGCTAGACCCACAAAGTACCCTATATTTTTTAAAATAGATAAGGCTGTAATTTAATTACTGAAGGAGCTTTTTATTTTATACTCTAAATCTAGAGACAGCACATATTACTTTATTAGTTTTCCTTGGGTGGAGTATCTAATAACATCACTAAAAATGTTTGAAATTCTAAACTGCTAAAACCATTTTAGTATATAGATGCATCCCAGTACAACACTAGGGACCTCATCTATGAAAATTGTCTTGGTTTAAGATTTTCTTTTTTTCCCATAGCAACAAATCAGAGCTTCTCTTTCATTTCATACAATGGTCTAAAAAAAATGAAAAGGAAGCTTTGATTGGTTGCTGTGAGCAACACAGAAAGTCTTGGACCTAGACAGTTTTCATACATGAGGCTCTCAAACTAAAACAACATTTTGAAATTTCTCCCCACACTTGAATTATTATTATTATTATTTTTTTTAAATTTCAATTCTTAATTAGGGCATTTTAGCACCTTATCAGAACACTTTTCAATAAAAAAGCTTAAAAAAAGAAGCAAGCCCCTCTTCAAATTTTAATATAAAAAATTTTTCTCATGACAACACAACATTTTGTTGCCTTACCCATCCCTAATCAGGAAAAAAAATATATAAATAATAATAATAATAATAATAATAATTTTAAAAATAAAAAATAATAAATTTTAAAAAATAATTTTAGATACTTGGGTTAGTCCAAATTATTTAGAAACCTAGAATCAGGTAAAAAAAAAAAAAAAACAGATAATTTTTTAACTAGTTGGTGCCATTTAATTTCGAAAAATTTGGGGGAAAAACTTTTTATCACGAAAAATAAGTAAAGTTGTTGAAAAATGTTTCAGCAACTATTATGTTTCAACTGTTCAATTAATGGGGTTTTACCAAGAAAAAGCACTTGGGGGCCCAGTTGAATCCCGGGCGGGGCGCCCTTTCCCCCAGTTTTTCCGGTGGAAAACTGCGCCTGATTTATGTGGGGCCGGGCGCGCTCTACATGGCATGTAAAGTCCACCGCGCCCTTTCCATGTGTTTGGCGCAGGCGGGTCCAGGCCATGCGGGCTGCACCTATGATTTTCCCCCCGGAGGTAGCCACCATCGGGGGGGAAAAGCCCCGTGCCTCGCCATGTGTGTGGGGGACAGTGCGGGGACCAAAGGGCAGTGTGGACTTAGGCCCGTGCGGGGGGAGCGCCGGAAAACAGTTCAGATGCAGACAGCTGGAAAAAGCGGAATCTTCCACATGTGGTGCGGATATGAATCAAAAATCCCCTTTTTAAAGGCGGCAAACATTCCCCATAAAAGAGCTGAAACCTCAAAAATAAAAAATACATAAAACAAAAATCACTTTTTCCAAAAAATTCTAATTCAGAAATTTGGTTTTGGAAATGCCGGAAAATACTTTTAATTCAAATTCAAAAACTATTCTGATTTTGGTCGGGAGAAACAAAAAAAATAATATGGGGGTAACAAAAAAAATTAAATCATTAAAATCTGTTTATTTCTTATTTTCGTTTGCCCAAGGTCAAAAATATGGGTCAACGAAAATAAAAAATAAACTTTTTTATTTATTTTAAAATTTTTTTTCTTACCCCCCAATATTCATTTTTTATATAAATCGGAAAAACTTTTGTAGTGTTTTATTTGATTTGGATGTACATTTTTTTCAGATTGCATTTGAAAAAACCCCTAGGGGTCGCTCGTCTCCCCCTTGGGCAAATAACGGCGCCTTTTAAATTTCCAAACAAGAGCCTCAGTTTTTTTTCCCATAGAACTCTTGAAAATAGCTCGCGCTTGATTTGGGTAAGCGGGGCGAGCCCCCGCCCTTTAACCCAAACACTGTTTCGCCTTTTTCTGTATTTTTAAAATGTCCCCCTTTGAATATGATTGGTCATTTTTTCCCCCTAGAAAAAAATTTGGGCATTGTCGCTCCTTTCTGATTGGTCAATTTCCTCCTTTGGGTTATAAGGGACATTGTCCCCCCTATTCTGATTGCTGGTTTTTTACCGACCAATGAGAAAAGCTTAAAAAATTTAATTTCTGTATTTCCTGGCAATTCTCTTATTTCAATTCCCCATTACGCCGGGCTCGGGGACAAACGCGTTGTTGGGTTTTTTTTCTCTTTATTTTTAAAGAAAGGGGTTTGGGTCTTATTGATAAAAGTTTTACATTAAAAAAAAAAATTTTTTTATTTAAAACTTCATGCCGCAGGCGTGAGCGAGTTTCAGAGCCCATTCTCCCTAGACTAAATGGGGGAAGGCTCACCCTGATAGGCCGGGGGTACCAAGTCCCCGCTACTCAGCCAATCAGCTTTTTTGTCTTTTTAGTATTTTGAATTTCCCCGTGGATTTGATTGGTCTAAACTTTTCCCCTAACTAAATGGGGCTTTGTCACTCCTATTTGATTGGCCAACTAGCCAAGCCCCCCAAACTCAGCCAAACAGCTTTTTTTTAGCATTTTTACGTATTTTGAACTGTCCCGGTGGGTTCTGTTGGGGCAATCCTTCCCCATAGGTTTTTGTTTCATGCGTCCTATTCTGATTGGCCGGTTTTTGCCCCCATGAAAAATTTGTTTCGAATTGAATTACTTATTTCCCGGGAATTTCCCCAAAATCATAAATCTTTATATTCGCCCTTTTAGAGTTTTGGAAAATGTTTTTTTTTTTTGTATTTTATTTTTGAGGTTCAGCTCTTTTCTGACAATGTTTTCTGCCTTTATAAAGGCGATTTTTTCGGAATCATACTCCTGCTGCACGGAGCGGAGCGCCGAGATTTCTCTTGCGATCTTCTGTATGTTTCCTCGCATGTTCCGATCCTGCTGCATGGAGCCTCTGTCGGTGGATTTAGACCAAAAAAACCCAGGTCTGCCTGTCGGAGCTGCCGAGCGCTGCACTGCGCCTTGCTTTGCCGACTCGCCATCGTACATACCTCGGAGTTTTCGAGCGCGCCGCGTCCCGCCCCGGAACGTCTACCCCGCGCCCACTGCTCGCCCCTTCATGCAGGGCGCAGCTGAAAGTGGCGAACACTGCGCCTAACACTGAATCCCCGCGTCTGACAGCGGGATTCGGGCTGGGAAGCGCAGTATACGCCAGAAAACGGGCGAAAAGCCCGATCATACATGTCGCCCTTGGTGTTCCACTAGTTTGGAGCTACAGTACCACATGTACATTTTTCTTGTTACTTAATCAACCAAAATGTACATTTAGAAAGCTAAATTTTATGTTAACCAACTTAGAGCATGAAAACAAATGTCAAAATTACCTTTAGACCTAGATTTGGAAAAGCATTTCTGCTACTCAGGATACGTGAACATTTTTTCGAGGTTCTTAGTTCACATTTTTGATCAAAACTGCTTAAGCCCATCTCCCAATCAGCAAGGGGACCTCAATACAGGTGAAAACCTACACTAACGTTACATCTCTTAGGGCCTGTTCAGACCTCTCTTAGGGCCTGTCCAGACCTGTTCAGACCAAGGAGGTCTGAACAGGCCCTAAAAGAGGTAACTTTAATGTAGGTTCCCACCTGTATGGGAACACAGGACAAAGTTCTGTGAGGGGACTGAAACGTTGCCTTCTTTCAGCATGGAGGAATAAAACACTTTGCTTGATATTCCTGAGGAGTGCCGTGGATTTTTTACTTTATATTTACTTTATATGTGTTCGCGAACTGAACCGAACATTTTTCTGTTCATTCGAGTAAATGTTCAAGTTTGCTATGGTGTTCAACAGGCCATTTTAATAGTTTTCAGTGCCTTTCTGCACTTTTGGCAGCCATCCAATCAGTGCAGAACACAGAGAAGTGTCAAAAAACGTCACAGCTGAGGTGCAGGGCTCTCAGTGGCTGCTAAAATCACATGACAATGTTATATATATATTTCACTGTGTTGCATTCTGAACGCCATTTTCAGCTCACTCTCTGCTCTGCACAGACTGCTCTCTGTCTGCTTGCTTGCATGTAGGCATAAGATTTATTAGCGATTTCAGACAGGAAAAGCTGCTATTTAGATTAGTTAGGTAGTTAGTTAGGGGGTATGAAGCAAGCTTAGGAAATCAAGACTTAGTGAGACAGCAGTTTCCTCTCTATAGACAGCAATAGTTATGGAGTTTTGTATTGCTGGCTGCATCTTATCCACACCCAGAAGCTGTTATTTGGTGACATTTGCAAGCTCAAATAACACCTAACCCTCATATACATGGATACAGAGTTCTTGGATTTGCTAAATCATGCTCATTGCCCAAAAGTTCAGTTTTTGCAGTATTGTGGGTGAAATCATTTTATAACACACCGTCTCCAATTCTCCTATACAAAGAAATATATTCTAGATAGTGGTTGGTCACTAAAAATATTCTGAGTGGAGAAAAGTTCATGTTTGCAGTTTTGGAGGTTCAGTAATTGTATAACACATCATCTCCAAATCTTCTGTACATCGAAGGGTATTTTGGACCTCCTCAGGATGCAGAGCCCTGTAGCAGATGCTACCACTGCACCTCTTATAGCTATGCCCCTGCTTGCAAGCTGTCCTCATTTTTTCAGTTAGCCATTGAAAGGAATGAAGTATTTTAGCCTCTCAATTTGTATCTGTCACTCTTAGAGCAAATTTTTTTTCACTAAGTTGTTCCATGTATCGAGTTTACTGGTAAGGATCTTAATTACAGCTTATTCTCACCTGTATAGGTATAATATTAACCCAAACATCATCTCTAGAGATGGGCGAATTTCTCAAAAATTCGATTCGGTCACTTCGCCGAATTTTCCGACAAAATTCGTTTCGTTCCGAATTACTTCGGCATGAATCACGTTAAAAAGCAGCTATTTCCAGGCTGCACAGAGCCTGCAGGGTGCTGTAGAATGTTGTGCCATGCTTAAATATGCAGAGGGAGCTTGGTTTGGTCTTCATACAATGTTGTGTTTTAGTATGACACGCAGATGACTGCCGCCGCTCTTAGAATCGCTTCACTATAAAATTCCCTGGGCACTTAAGAGGGCAAAACTGACCAAAAAACTGAATCGGGAATGTAGCCTGATAAAGTCATGCCAGCGAAAGCTGGAAAAAAACAAGCTGAGAGCTCAGGTGGCAATATTAGTGACAGAGTGTGGAGGTGACGGCGGCAGCCACAGCAGCATGAGGTCAGGCAGTGGCACAATGACATTCTGGAGGTGGCAAAACACGAGGAAGCCACAGAGTGGCACAATGACTGAGAGCGGAGGTCACGGCGGCAGCAGTATGAGGTCAGGCAGTGGCACAATGACATTCTGGAGGTGGCAAAACAGGAGGAAGCCACAGAATGGCACAATCACACAGTGTGGAGGTCACGGCGGCAGCAGTATGAGATCAGGCAGTGGCACAATGACATTCTGGAGGCGGCTAAACAGTATTAGGCCACAGAGTGGCACAATCACACAGTGTGGAGGTCACGGCAGCAGCAGTATGAGATCAGGCAGTGGCACAATGACATTCTGGAGGTGGCAAAACAGTATTAGGCCACAGAGTGGCACAATGATACAGTGTGGAGGTCACGACAGCAGCAGCATGAGATCAGGCAGTGGCACAATGACATTCTGGAGGCGGCAAAACAGTATTAGGCCACAGAGCGGCACAATGATACAGTGTGGAGGTCACGACAGCAGCAGCATGAGATCAGGCAGTGGCACAATGACATTCTGGAGGCGGCAAAACAGTATTAGGCCACAGAGTGGCACAATCACACAGTGTGGAGGTCACGGCGGCAGCAGTATGAGATCAGGCAGTGGCACAATGACATTCTGGAGGTGGCAAAACAGGAGGAAGCCACAGAGTGGCACAATGACTGAGAGCGGAGGTCACAGCGGCAGCAGCATGAGGTCAGGCAGTGGCACAATGACACAGTGTGGAGGACATGGCAGCAGCCACAGCAGCAGCATGAGGTCAGACAGTGGCACAATGACACAGTGTGGATGTCACGGCAACAGCAACAGCAGCAGCAGCATGAGGTCATAGAGTGGCACAATGACAGAGTGTTGAGGTGGGGTGGCAATACCAGTCCCTGGTAAAGATGGGGGTAGGCAGATGGAGAAACTGTCAGCAGATGTGTGGCATCAGGCGGGTGGCGGCATCAGAATAGTGGCTGAGGCAGGTAGTTTGAACCCAGACTGACGCCTAAGGCATTGGTGTGTGGAAATCCTGGCCGATCCACGCCTGATTCATCTTGACAAAGGTCAGTCGTTCCACATTTCCTGTGGACAAGCGGATTCTCCTTGAGGTAACGATTAGTGTTGAGCGATTGCGTTGGCTATCGAGATCGAGAGATAGTCGATAGTCGGCCGCTATCGATAAGGTTTTTCGATAGTGAGCATCGATTATGAGCGATTACCATTAAAGTCTATGGGAGAGCAACAACACCTTCATTATTACACCCAAACAAGGCTGGAGAAGCTGAAATTAACATCCACAACAGTCAAATGGATACGTGCTACATCTTAGGCAACACACTTAGGTTATAAAAGTCACAGAAAAAAAGTCACAGACCATTCACTATCCCTGTCTTGTACCACACATGACCCTTAAACCTGCATCACCCACAAATTAAAAAGTGCCAGAAGGCAGTATGATTTGAACCATCATGTTACTTGAACTGGCATTGAATATCCCTGTCCTGGAACGCAGCAGAGCCCCAAACCTGCATGACCCCAGATTTAAAAAGTGCCGCAAAAAGGAGTCTTTCAACCACCATTTTAGTTTCACTGGACATTGACTATACCTGTCCTGGACCGCAGTATGACCATTAAACCTGTCTGACCCCAGATTAAAAAGTGCGGAAAAGGAGTCTGTTATGTCTGTATCTGTTATGTTTTCGTATAATACACGGTATTTTTTGCACCTTTCAATTCACCTGTGGTGAATATAGAATTGCTGTTTTAAGATTTACGTAGATGCTGCGTCAATGAACAATGCTGGGTGCGCAAAAGTCAAAAAACACGTAACTGTGATGTTTTCGTACGATACACGGTATTTTTGGCAACAAACAACCTGTGCTGACTACAAGATTGCTGTATTGTAATTTAACTGCAAGGTGGATATATCAACAGTCACAGGTGTAATGGGTAAAATTGAAAATGAACACCTATCTGAAATGTATACTGATAATAAAAGTGGAGTTTTGCAGCTAACAAAGAGACCTGCAGTTACTAGAAATCCAATATAAGTTCAGGCTGCCCAATATCCAGGAAATATTTCAATAGCAAACTGTTAATAATAAACATTTCCACTACAATGTCTACACTAAGTCTTGGTGAACTTTATCCAGTGTTCTTTATAGATAGAGCTTGTCTGTGTTCGTCCGTGGGCCCCCCCCCGCTCCCACCGCCGTGAATTTACAGCGGTAAATGCTGCTTTAAAATTCTCTAGCTAGCTACATAAAATTTTCAAATCTCTAATCTAACATAAATTGGAAGGATCACAGCTAATAGTAGAGGTTTCTCTGTGCAGAAATAGACTAATTTCGCTGAGCTGTTTGGCCACAGGCAGAGCGCAGGTCCTATCCCTATGAGACGCTGAGAGACACTGAGGCTGAAACAGGAAACGCTGTTCTATGTAAAACGAGGTCATGTGATTTTTCCAGCCAATCGCAACCATACACATCCCAGTCATGACGTCGCACACACATCCCACCCCTGCTCTATTCTGTAATCTGATTTGCTGCCGCCAAAAATTACAGGAAAGCGCCGAAAAAGGCGCGATCTTAATAGATGATGCTCAGATTTTAACCTTAATTATCGCATGATCTGGAAATTTCGATCACCATAAAAACCTTGCCGATTTCAACTTTGTCGATAAAAATCGCTCAACACTAGTAACGATGACCCCGCCGCACTGAACACCCGCTCTGATGGCACTCTACTGGACGGGCATGACAGCTTCTACACTGCAATGTCGGCAAGTTGCTGCCACACATCCAGTTTGGCTGCCCAGTAGTCCAGCGGATCCTCTAACTAAGGTGGCAGAGTGCTGTCCAAGTAGGCCACAACCTTTTGGTTCGGGGAAACTGCCCCAGGCCTGCTGCTGCTGCGGCGACTACTGATGGAGCGGGGTAACGCTCCTACCCCCCCCCCCCCTTCCCTCAGCCACCCGGGGCAGTAGTCCCGTGAGCGCTGAGGAACCCCCCGGTCAGCCCTGCCCCAGAGGGGGGACGAGGCCGCACATGGGCAGCGCCAACGTTTACGGAGGTTTTTCCCCCTATAGTATTTGAGTTTGTCTTCCCTCTCAATAGCGGGGAAAAAGGTTTTCCATTTTGGCCCGGGTAGCGAGGGTCCAATGGGGTGGAGAGCCAAAGTCATCCCCCTCCCGGGATGCTGGCATTCGGCTGTCCCTACCAGGCAAATAAGCATTGGGGGCCTTCCCACAAGTGACCCCGGGGGCCCCCCTGCCCCCATTTCCACTGAAAATTTTGCCAGGGTGTTTGGGGGGTCATCGGGCCTCGGTCTTCCTCATCTCCATCCACCTCCTCCAGCGGGCCCTGCTCCTCCCCCCTCTCGTCACCCTTTTAGAAAACCCAAACCAAATTTCCCACCAGACAATGCTTCGCTCCAATGTCCCCCTCCCCCCCAATTTCAATCCCCCCCGGGAAAATCATGGGGGGCCACGAGATGTGGTCCCCAGTCCCCAGCCCCCTGCCCAGAAAAGTTTTTTTTCGGGCATCTGTTCCAGGACATGAAGAAGGGGAATGATGTTTTTCCCATCCCGTAGCCCCGGGCGACTGAAAAAATAACGTCGCCTCCCTAAAATGGCCCAACAAACGGCGGGTGTCACCATGGGGCGGGCCACTGGCCCGAATCAAAAATTTACAAGGGGAGTACTTCTGTCTGCCTGGATCATCAAAAAAACGTTAATTGGGCCTTTTTTCCCGTTCATACAGTTGGTCCCCAAAATTTGCAGGCCCCGGGAAATTCCCCCGGGTGGGAAAAAATTGGCAAAAATCAAAAGTGTTTGGGGGAGGCCGTTCCTGCCGCGCAACCAAAGGGGTGTTCCTTGGGTTTGTTTCAAATTGATAAAATGCAAGCACCGTTTCCCCGGCCATTTTCGAATGTTCTGAAGATCGTGGAAGACTTCAGGAACCTTTTTTTACAACCAATTGAACACGTGCGCCATGCAGGGCGCATGGGCCATCCCCCCTCGGTTTCAAACGCGGACACCATTTTCCCCCCCATTGTCCTCACCATGTTCCCCATTTGCAAATTGGGGCGGAGAAAGCCCACACCTCGAAATTTTTTGCCCGCATGACGGGGGAGCAGTTCCTTTTTCCCGTGTGACTTTTTCGCCGAGGCAAGCCAGGTGTAGAACGCGTCCAAACCGGGTGTCCCTCACCTGTGGTATATGGAGCAATTACTTGTGGAGGCTGAGATGGTTTGGGGGTGGTGGGGGAGGAGGAGGCGGGCATTGGGGCAGGGGCAGCAGTTTGACAACGTTTGGGGGAGAAGGGCGGCGTCTCCCGTCCCAAATTGTTGGTGTGCCTGGGTTTGGAAGCACATTACCCAGGTTTGGGCCCTAAAGGGCATGTACGGCCCTGACCTAGTTACAGCTTCAGACGTCCGACGCTGCCGTGCCCCCTTGGAAAAAAAGGAAAAAAAAGGAAACCCATAAAACTCAAGGACTCCCCCTGTTCTACATATTTTTTGAAGGGGCTGGGGGACTGCCCCTTTTTTGGGAAAAGAAAAATTTCGGCTTGGGAAATCTATCCGGCCCCGGCCCCAAGCCCTTAGTTTTCTGAACGGTTGCAGAGTCCCCCATTTTGGGAAAAAGGGGGGGGAAGCAGTTTCCAACAACTTGGAAAGGGCAAAGGGGCCCCTTTGCTGCACCCAGGAAAGGTTGGACGCATACTGTTGTTTTTTGCAACGCCTGCGAAGAGCTGGCGCCATGGGGTAGGAGGGGGAGGGGCCCTCTAAAAACCCGGGGAATTAAAGGCAAAGAAAACAGGGTCCCTTCCCGCAGAGGGGTGGGGCTTTTGGACTGGCCAATGGGGATCATGCCCCTGGGGGGCTGTGCTGTGTTGCTGCGGCGCCCGGGGGGGACCACACATTTTAAACCACTTTTTTTCCCCCCGGGCCCCCGGATGGGGACGCTGCATGGTTGACCCCGGGCCTTGGGGGCCAACCCTTAGCTCCCTGGCCCCCGCTTACTTTCTGCCCACAGATTCTACTTTTACCCATATTCGGTCCTCCGGTGGGCTTAGCAAAGATCGGGCCAAAACCACCGATATCGGGTTTTACCCCCAAAAGGTCCGCAAATTTAGTGACTAAATGCGCCGCCCGGCCCTCAATGAGCCCCTGTGCCGCTATTTTTTTTGGACCTGCGAAGCGGGTTTTTTTTCCCCGTGGCCGGGTTGGCTCCCGACCTTACACGCCGCTTCCTGCTGACTCACGGCCAAACGACCCTCTTTCTGGCTGCGCTTGGGTGCCCCGAGCGCAAGCTGACCCCTCTTCTCCTGACGATGATGAAGCCCTTCCTCACCCCCTCCCAAGTGCCCGGGCGGCTTAAAATCATCATCTATTTTGTGTTTCATCGTCACCGCTGTCCTCATCAACCCGGGCTTTTTTGGGAAAAGCCCCCCCAATTTTGGGCCCTTTACAAAACATGGGCCCTCCCCATGCCCCTCTCCACAACTATTTCTTTGCCCCCTACCCGCAAGAAGCAGGGGATATTTGGGCCCCCTTTTTTTCGCTGCCAAGTAGCTGCTGACGCCCTCCCCAAATTGTTTTATCCTCGCTTATAGTGGCCTGAGCCCAGGGCCCATAGTAGATCCTGGCTGAAGGGGGAAACCCGGGTGGGACAGAGGCGGGCTGAGGGCAGGGGGAGGGCCCCCTGACCCCCTCCCGGGACGCCAACCCAATGGTTGTGTTGAGGGGGTTTCCCCCCGACCCCTTGGCTGGGGTTTTTCAGATGTCATAGGGGAAAGAGGATGACCTAGTCAACCAAAACCCAAAAAACCCTTGGGTTGCGAACAACAACCCCGGCCGCTTTTGACAAACGGCCCCCGTTTTTTGGCCCCCACCAGTGACCCCCCGCCCGCCAAGTCCCCTTTTCTGTGCTGCGAAACTTTGGGGGTGTTCCGGGAAAATTTTTTGCCACTGCCACTCGCCCGGTTTCAGAGGCCTGCCCCCCCCTCTGTCCCGACAAAAATGTTTTTTTCTAAAAAAGTACCGACACTGTTTTTTTGATTATATCTTTTAAATGGGTAAATATACACCCCGTTTTTGACCCCCAAAAAACCCGGGAAAAAAGCTTGGGTAACCCTTGGGTATTTTTTTGCGCTCCACAAATGGCCAGGAAAAATTTACTTGTATGTGTCGTTTAAAAAAAACTGTGTGTTTTACTAAATGTAAAAACACAAAAAGGCTTTAAATTTAAACCCTTTGGCCCTGAATTTGGCTAAGGGAAAAAAGTTTAATTTTTGGATTGAAAAAGCGGTTTAAATTTTTTTTTCAGCACACCCCGCAAAAAAAAGCTAATTAAAACCCCCGGGTGTAAAATTTCGCCAAAAAAATTTAGCCCCCCAAACTAGTAGCTTTGTTTGCGTGTTACAAATTGGGTTTGTTTTTTTACGCCATAAAAAAAGAAAATACAGTTGTAATTAACCTTTGCTTTGTGAAATTTGGCACAGGAAAAATTTTTTATATTTTTTGGGGTTTAAAAAGAAAAGGTTTTTTTTGGGGGCGCACACCCGGGAAAAAATGCTTTAAATTTAAACCCCCGGATTTAAAAATTGGGGCCAAAAAATTTACCGCACAAAATAAGGCTTTTGTACGTGTTACAATTGCTGTTTTCTACGCCCCACAACAAAAGATACCGTTTTAATTAACCTTTGCTTTTGAATTAGGCTACGGAAAAATTTATTTATTTTGGCGTTTTAAAAAAAAAAACGGTTTCTTGGGGGGAGCACACCCAAAAAAAACGCCTAATTAAACCCCCGGATGTAAATTTTCGCAATAGAATTTTAGCAGGACCAAAATGAAGTGGTATTTGATTGTTTAAAAACCCCCTGTTTCTTTAAATGAATACAACGGAACTGGGTTAAATTTCCCCCTTGGTATTGAAAGTATATGCAGTGCAGTAACACAAAAATGGATTTCAGATCCAATACCCCAAAAAATTTGAAATAGGAAAATTAAAGAAAGTTCTGGACAAGCGAGGCACCCCCCAAAAAATCGTTTTATAAAAATCAAAATTTTTCAGAAAAAGCTATCGCCGCGGCCCGGCCCCCTTTCCCCCGATGAGCACAGTGAGGGAGTGTAGTCCCGGGGTCGCGCCCGGACTTATATTGCGGGGGGACGTTCACAGAAACCCCACCCTTTTTGATTGGGTTCCAAACCCCTGCACATGTCATGCCGGGGTATTGCCCTTCCCTTTCCCCCCAGAGTGCTTTGCCCCCCAAAAGGTTAGCGCCATGTGGGTCCGCAAACCATTTTATCAATCAAAAGGCCCCACTTTGTTCCCCCCCCCAAGGGACCCCAAAGTTTTTACTTCGTTCCGAACCGAAGTTTTCCTGAAATTCAAAACGAATTCCACTTCGTTAAAAATTGATTCGCCCATCCAAATCATCCCCCTTGTTTTTAAAGGGGGTTATGCGGGCCCCCTAAAACTTTTTCGAATTCGACTCGAACGCAAAATTTTTTTACTTTTTCGCTCATCTCTAGCCACATAACCACTCGGGGAAGGGAAGTGTATCCTTTTTTTGGTCTCGGGAAAAGAACGTGCTTTGGTCCTGACATTTGAATAGCAACTCAATAACAAAAGCAAAAGACTTTGTGAAGATGCTGGGGAAGCTGGTAAAAAATTGTTAAATTATCCACGGGGAAATGAATAATTTTTTCAACATGGGCTAAAGGAAAACTCTCCCCATTACTTCAAAAAAAACCTTTATAAAACCCCAAAATTCATTTTTTAAAATGCACAAAGGAACAAAGACCTACTATTTGGGAAACCCATGTCCTGTGGTTTGAAAAACAAAAGTAAAACTTTTTCCCCCCATAAATAAACCATTTTTCATTTGGAGGAAAAATTTAAAAATTTTAAAAAATTTAAAGAACCCCATCCCAGCTGGGGAAACAGGGGAAGGGGGCCCAGCATCATGTTTTTTGGGGTTGTTTTGTTTGTAGGGGGGCCCCTGCTGCTCTTCAAAAAATTTGATGACTTTTGGGGAAAAGAAGATATTTTTGCAATACTAAAGCAATATCTAAAAGGAAACATAAACCGGAATTTTAAAGCTTGGGGCGGAAATTAATTTTTCCAAATGGTCAATGACCCAAATTTTGGCTGTTATATGTTTCTTTTGCAGTAAAGGCTTCTTCATGGCAGAAGTAGCCTCTCAGCCCATGCTGATACAGTATTTCTTTCAATGTGGATATGTATAGACACATACAGTGGAAAACAGAAGTTTACATACATATAAATATATAAATATATATATATTTTTATATATAATATATATATATATATATATATTAACATTCTCATGTGCATTTTTTGATTTTTGCTAGTAATATCATTTAAACCCAATGACCTTGTGTAATCTTTGCAAAAAAGTAGGATTTGGACAGCACAGAAGTCCTCCTGTATCCACCTTCTAAACACTCCAAATGCAGCAGAACACCCAAAATAGAGGAAAGCCCATTCCTCAAAGAAGTTTTCACAGAAAATAGCAGCCGGGCGTCAGCATAAGTGTTTTCTTTATCAGAACCCGGGTAGTACAGACTGCAACGTTTCGATCCACACCCCGGGTCTTTGTCAAGCATAATGCAAGGTCAAATACAAACATATTTAAATATAATGGGTGGTATCAAAAAAATGGTCTAAACCAATAGTATCACATGTTTGATTAAGGTGACGGACGTAAGTATAATACTAACAACACACCAATCATCATACCCACTACTGATTGATTTAAATATACACCAATGAATTTTATGCTTATAAACTTTAAAACATACCGGACCAACGGGAGCACCGATCACATCTCCTAAGCGTCCTACTCTTCTCAGTGCGCAAGTCGTTATTTAATCACCGCGCATACTCTGTCCTACTAACTGGGCGGAAATGGATGTAACACGCACTGCGCGTGTCCATTGCCCATATCTAGAATGCGCATACTCAATCCCCACACTGACAGCGCACTACGTCATCACGCAGAATAGCGTCAGCTAGGGGAGGAGATGTAACTATGTGTCAGCCCATCTCTAGCGACTACCTCTATACTATAATTTGTAATGGGACACAACTACACCACACAATAGAAAACTTAAATTAATGTGAGCGGTGTTCCCTAACCACGAGCTGACAGCTAAATGAATGATCACCTTGCAGCCGGACCCAACGAGTCTCCCTCCGCAGGTGAACACCTAATAAAGCAAGTCAATTGCTCAGGAATTTACATACACCCTATTGTAGAAACCCATAAATCACAATTAATAATTAAGACTATAATGAGGCAAAAAAAATACATAATCATTGAGAAAAAGATATATTAATAGGAATTGATCCAAGATCCTGATTGGTCTGTTCTCCCTAAAATACATAAAACAATATTTTTTTTAGTAACCACAAAAAAAACCATATAAAAATAAATAGTAACAATTACACTAAATATATACCTATGAAGAAAACAGAAATCATTTTCTTAGTAATGTTAAATTCAATATTCAGCCTAGGGGATGAAAAAGATTTTAACTCGAAAATCCAGTTCAGTTCCTTCCTCCTCAGTATTTTTTCTCTATCCCCCCCCTCTCCTCAGGGGGGCAACATGGTCAATAACTCTAAATCTCAATTGTGAGATTGAGTGACCTTTCTCAACAAAATGTTTAGCCACAGGCAATTCCAACAAAACGTCTCCGAATCGTGCTCTTATGTTTATTGATCCCGCTCTCGTATCTCCATTGTTGCCCTCCCCAACATAAATAAACTACAGGGGCAAGTGATCTTATACACTACATAAGATGAACGACACGTATATCTGCTCTGTAATTTAATAACTTGTCCTGAAGGGGATGAGAAAAGGAATCACCTCGTAAGAAGATTTTTACAGTTGCAACAATTCAAGCAAGGGAAATTTCCAAATCTAGGGGGGCACCAAAAATGTTTGTCTAAAACCCCCCCCTTCAACAAAGCAATCCGACTTAACTAATCTGTCCCGAAATTTTCTTTTCCCTACGATAAGAAAACATAGGAGTCTCAGAGAATTCAGGGAAAACAGGAAAGCCCTTTTGTAAAAGACTCCATTCCGTCTTAGGCATCTTGAGATTTCCTTGCCCAAGTCACTATATGTAGTGACAAAGGGAATTCGATTAGCCCTTCTGTCTCAATTAGGTCTCAAAGTCTCTCTCTACCCACCCCTTTTAGTCTGTACGATGTTTCCTCAACAACCTTTTGGATAACCTCTGGGTATAAAATTCCCCAAAACATCTCCTGGATTCGGATATCTAATATTTCCTCATCAGAGACCACTCTCCTCACCCTCAATAATTGGCTCCATGGTAAAGTAAATTTAAACATATGTTTTTTTGGGGTGAACTCCCATACTCCAACAGTTTTCGGTCAGTGCTTTTCACAAACAAATCTGTCTCATAGAAAAACCCCCATGGATAATACCAGAGCATTTCCCAAAAAATTTTAAAGAATCTTGTGATACAACTTTAGTGAACTGTAGACCTGATCTACACTTTTTCAGGTAATCATGAAAAAAGGTCTAAATCTACCAATGTGCCAGTCCAGATCAAGAATATATCGTCTATGTAACGCCACCAGCACAGGATACGATCCGAGTAACAAGATGAATAAACACAGTCTCGCCCCAAGGATGCCATAAAAATGTTAGCATAAGTGGGGGCCACATTGGACCCCATGGCAGTGCCCCTCTTCTGGAGATAAAATTTGTCATTGAAGAGGAAATAATTCTTCTTCAAGACCATCTCCAGAAGGGTGAGTACAAACTGTGAATACCTCGGATCGCATCCGCACCGGTTTAGCGCCACAGATACAGCTTTCCCGTCCTACTGAGTGATCGATCGATGTTACAGTGACACAACATCCAAGGAGACAAAAAAGAAATCTCTATTAGGTAAAGTAACTCCCTGTAATTTAAGTAAAAAAATCGCCGTATCCCTTATATAAATGGGGCAGAGGTTGCAAAATTACGTAGCACTTTATTTAGGAAAATCGCAATGCTGCTAAATTCTGAGCCTCTTTCAGATACTATGGGTCTCCCCGGAGGGTTACCCAAATCTTTATGTATCTTTGGTAAGATATATAGAACCGGGGTCACTGGTGAAATGATCTTCAAAAAAAATTACCCATTTTAACATCAATAACTTTTCAACATATGGCTCTGTCAATAACAACATTAATCTCCCTCATTATATCGAACTTAGGGTCACGTTTCAATGTCATATAGACATCTGAATCGCCTAATTGGCGATAAATCTCCTGCTCATACTTTGCCCTATCCATAACAACAACTGCACCCCCCCTTTATCCGGGCCCCTTAATCACCCCAAAGAGTGATTACTCATAAGTTTTTTTCAGGCTTCCCTTTTCCCCGTGATAGATTTTGTCTACTTGGGAGATTCCTCAGATGTAATCCTGTAACAAATCAGTAGTTAAATGAATGTATGTTTCCACAATGTGATTAGTATGAGGAGGAGAAAAATCACTTTTGCATCTCAGACCTAGATCTTTTAAACAGATAGTCTCACTATATACATCAACATCTTAAATCAATATTTGTTAGCATGAAAAAAAGGCTTCAAACGCAACCTCCTAAAGAAATTTTTGTAAATCTATTTCAAATTGAAATCTGTCAAATGGAGAGATAGGACTGAAAGACAGTCCCCTATTCAATAACTTTACCTCTGTCTCTGATAATGTGATTGAGGAAATATTAACAACCAGATTCACCTGTTGATTCAATTCTGGGGGTGCTTGCGAGTCACTCTGGGGGGACGTTCCTCCATAGTTCTCATATGATTGGACTTGGAGGCAACTTTTCTCCATCTGCCTTTTACGTTGGCGATGGTGTTTCCGACCGCCCCTCCGTGATTTACACCACCTGTAGGGTTTTGAACTTCTAAAAAATCCGACTGTAGAGACTCATCAGTGGAATCGGAGTTGGCTGTTGTATACCCAAACTTAGCATGTCCGAATTTACGAAATCCCCTCCTTCCCTGGATATTCTGCTTATGTTGGCCTTGCCAGTTATAGATCTTTCCTTGTTGATAGTCCTCCAGGTCACGATGCCATTTATCACGTTTTAACCTTTCAGTTTCCATTCTGTGTCTTAGCAGCCTTTGGGAAAATTTTTCTTTAAAGTTAGCAAAGTCACTCACTGACAACAGACCTTCAATTTGTTCCTCCAACAATCTCACCCCCGATCTCAAAAGTGACAGCTCTCCTTGTAGATATTCAACATTCAATAAAATAACATCAAATGCATATCTATTGTTAATTAATTCAAACTTCTTACAGAAAGCTTCATCATGAAGAAAAAACGTGGGTCTTAAGTTGGATCGCATCCCCCGTGGAATACGTTGCACTTTATAATATTCCAACAGGGTATTGAGATGTAGCTCGATAGTGGTCATACGTTTCATATCCTGTTCATATTTCCTCTTCAATACATCAATCGAGGGTGAACTTAAGAAGGACATATCATATCCAGTGGTAGACATCAATTTCTGTATATCATCTTCGGTATATATATAAGTACTCACACGGGATTCACCAGGTAACGGATTGTTAGGACATGGGACACTAGAATTATCCTCCATTGGATTGGTCCCTCGTGCTCGTTCCACAGGCTCCATAATGTATGCAAAAAAGTAGGTTTTGGACAGCACAGAAGACCTCCTGTATCCACCTTCTAAACACTCCAAATGCAGCAGAACACCCGAAATAGAGGAAGGCCCATTCCTCAAAGAAGTTTTCACAGAGAATAGCAGGCGGGCGTCAGCATAAGTGTTTTCTTTATTCAGAATCCAGAGTACAGACTGCAACGTTTCGACCCACACACGGGTCTTTGTCAAGCATAATGCAAGTGTCAAATACAAACATATTTAAATATAATGGGTGGTATCAAAGAATGGTCTAAACCGATAGTATCACCTGATTGATTAAGGTGACGGACGTAAGTATAATACTAACTAACACACCACTCATCATACCCACATAGTGATTGACTTAAATATACACCAATGAATTTTATGCTTATAAACTCCCTTGAGGCAGACTGTGTTTATTCATCTTGTTACTCGGATCGTATCCTGTGCTGGTGGCGTTACATAGACGATATATTCTTGATCTGGACTGGCACATTGGTAGATTTAGACCTTTTTCATGATTACTGAATAACTGTAGATCAGGTCTACAGTTCACTAAAGTTGTATCACAAGATTCTTTAAAATTTTTTGGAAATGCTCTTGGTATATATCCATGAGGGTTTTTATTGAGACAGATTTGTTTGTGGAAAAGCACTGACCGAAAACAATCTGTTGGAGTATGGGAGTTCACACCCAAAACATAATGATTAATACTTTCCCATGGAGCCAATTTATTGAGGGTGAGGAGAGTGGTCTCTGATGAGAAAAATTAGATATCCGCATCCAGGAGATGTGTGAGAAATTTATAGCCAGAGGTTATCCAAAAGGTCTGTTGAGGAAACATCGTACACGACTAAAAGGGGTGGGTAGAGATGAGACTTTGAGACCTAAATTGAGACAGAAGACTAATCGAATTCCCTTTGTCACTACATATAGGGGACTTGGGCAATGAAATCTCAAGATGCCTAAGACAGGAATGTAGTCTTTTACAAAAGGGCTTTCCTGATATCCCTGAATTCTCTGAGATTCCTATGATGTCTTTCGTAGGAATAGAAACTTCGGTACAGATTAGTTAAGTCGGATTGCTTTGTTAAAGGGGGGTTGAGAAAAAACATTTTTGGTGCCCCCTAGATTTGGCAATTTCCCTTGCTTGAATTGTTGCAACTGAAACAATCTCTTACGAGTGTTTCCCTTTTCTCATCCCCATTCAGGACAAGTTATTAAATTACAGAGCAGATATACGTGTCGTTCATCTTATGTAGTGTATATGATCACTTGCCCTGTATTTTTAATTTATTTTGGGGGAGAACAACAATGGAGATACGAGAGCGCATCAATAAAATTAAGAGCATGAATTCGGAGACGTATGTTGGAATTGCCTGTGGCTAAACATTTTTTTGAGAAAGGTCACTCAATCTAAACAATTGAGTTTTTAGAGTTAATCCCCATGTTGCCCCCCTGAGGAAGAGGGGTGATAGAGAAAAAATACTGGGAGGAAGGAACTGAAGTGGATTTTCGAGTTAAAATCTTTACATCCACTAGGCTTGAAATTATTGAATTAACATTACTAAGACATGATTTCTGTTTTCTTCATAGGTAATATTTTAGTTTAAATTGTTACTATTTATTGTATATGGTTTTTATATTGGTTACAATAAATATTGTTTTATGTATTTTAGGTAGAATGGACCAATCGGGTTCTTGATCAATCTCCTATTAATATATCTTTTCTCAATGATTAAAGTAATTTTTTTTGCCTCATTATAGCCCCCTTTAAATTTTTAATTGTGATTTATGGGTTGCACAATAGGGTGTATGTAAAAATTTCCTGAGCAATTGACTTGCTTTATTAGGTGTTCACCTGCGGAGGGGGACTCGTTTGGGTCCGGCTTGCAAGGTGATCATTCAAATTTTGCTGTCAGCTCGTGGTTAGGGAACACCGCTCACATTAATTGAAGTTTTCTATTGTGGGGGGTGTAGTTGTGTCCCCATTACAAAAATTCATAGGTTTTAGAGGTAGTCGTAGAGATGGGGTGACACATAGTTACATCTCCTCCCCCTAGCTGACAGCTATTCTGCGTGATGACGTAGTGCGCTGTCAGTGTGGGGATTGAGTATGAGCATTCTAGATATGGGCAACGGACACGCGCAGTGCGTGTTACATCCATTTCCGCCCGGTTAGTAGGACAGAGTATGCGCGGTGATTAAATAACGACTTGCGCAATGAGAAGAGTAGGACGCTTAGGAGATGTGATCGGTGCTCCCGTTGGTCCGGTATGTTTTAAAGTTTATAAGCATAAAATTCATTGGTGTATATTTAAGTCAATCACTATGTGGGTATGATGATTGGTGTGTTAGTTAGTATTATACTTACGTCCGTTACCTTAATCAATCATGTGATACTATTGGTTTAGACCATTCTTTGATACCACCCATTATATTTAAATATGTTTGTATTTGACACTTGCATTATGCTTGACAAAGACCCGTGTGTGGGTCGAAACGTTACAGTCTGTACTCCGGATTCTGAATAAAGAAAACACTTATGCTGACGCCCGCCTGCTATTTTCTGTGAAAACTTGTGTAATCTTTGTCATTTATAATTCTAGTTTGTGTAGTTTCAATATCACTATCGCCCTAGACCACAAAAACCCAAATAATTTTCAAGTTCAGTAATAAAAACTGTTTACAATTAGGAACACAATATCAAGAGGTAAGAAACAACAAAGATACAAAGTTGATAAAGCCGCAGATGTTCTTTCAGACATTCCTTTTTTTCTCCTGGCAAACAACTTGAGTTGTGACCTGTAACTAAACTCTGTATTTTGACATGAAAAAAATCAGAAACGGAAACATGAATGTTTTCTCCATCTGTAACTTTCATGGGATCTTCAGAAAATAGTAAGTATAATGAAACTAACATAAATAATTTGGCAATGATCATAGCACTTAGTGCACTTTATCTTAAATTAATTTAACAGATCTAGGCATGTGCTGCATATTAGGAAATGTTCAACATGTTAAACAGCCACATGTTACTCTAGATTGTATATATAGAGTTGATTAGTCAAGATATTATTAGCAGATTTCTCCTATCAAAGAAAATATTTGGGAAATTACAGCTATATTATTTGCCTTTCCTGGAGAATGGACTCTCTGTAACATGAATTAACCATCAAACAGACCACTGTGGCTTAAAGGGAACCTGTCACACAGATTATGCCCCCCATGCACAAGCTAGTGTCAGACCTGCTGTTTTCAGCGCTGTGTCCCCTATTCTGGAAGATGCTGTCGTTTTAGAGCATTTAATGTGCAAATCTTATTCATGAGCAGGTGTTAGCCCCACCCACCAAAGGCTAGCCACACCCACTGGGCAGTTATTCACAGGTTTCTACCTATTCAAAGTAATAGGTTTATCAGTTGAGGTGGGTGGGGATATCATTTGGTGGGATGTGTTTTAAAAAAACGCACTCTTAAAATGACTTTTCTGGCTAAAAACTGAAGATTTGAGCATTAAATACTCTAAAACTACAGCATCTCACAGAATAAGGGACACAGTCCTGGAAACAGCAGGTCTGTCTCTAGCGTGTGCTGTCCTCAGCAAGGGGGGCATAAACTATATGACAGGTTCTCTTTAAGCATGACATCACAATTTGTTGTACAGCTTAAGTTGCCATATACAATACTAATCACTGAAAACAAGTTTTAAGATACAACATTAAAGAATAGGCTCAACTCTAAATATAGTTACTGATAATACAATTAGCAAACCAAGAAAAATACATAAATGAAACATGAACAAAAATATAAAAATTTTAATAAAAAAAAGTAATAGAATGTAAACAAACTTTTCAAAAATGGAGAATTCTTGAATCCAAACAAGTCAATGAGTTTTTATTAAGTCAAAAATCCATAGAACATATCATAATTTTACATACAATTTACAAATAATAATGTAAAAGTAGAAATATAGATTAACATAGAAGGCAATTCATACAGAGACTGATATGAAGTAAATATGAACATGAATATATAGTATAATAAATATTATCATATATAGTTATTTCATTAAATAAAAGTTTACTTATAAAAGGTAAAATAAATTATAGGATGTACAGTGCCAAGCAAAAGGGTAACAATGTTTTTGAACTTTTGATTTTCAGGCTCCACATCTCACCATCCATTACGGCTTTAAACTGGCGACTACCGTAATTTTATACTCAATCATCTTGGTTACC
This sequence comes from Phyllomedusa bahiana, assembly GCA_025379985.1. Classification (NCBI taxonomy): domain Eukaryota; kingdom Metazoa; phylum Chordata; class Amphibia; order Anura; family Hylidae; genus Phyllomedusa; species Phyllomedusa bahiana. Next base: position 7,872 of record JAODAL010044586.1, on the reverse strand, counting down.
TCATATATCAATTTGACTTGAAACTATTTAGCATATGCTTAGTTATGCATATTCTTGTCATGTAAGTGCATTGTTGCTGTTTTGCTCCCAGTGGTGAAACAATCTTTTTTTTCCTGTATACCACAAATTAGAACCTTTTCTCACATTCTCTAATAGCTTGGAGTGATATTAGGTTGATTCCCAAATGAAAGGTCACTGGTTGGAATTGAGGAGCAACCAAGATCTCCCAAAAAAGAGAAACTGCATCATCCAGCCAATGCATAGCGGTATATTGGCAAAGAGAATTTCCAAACTGCATTAAAGTAGTACCATGATATCTGGATGAATATGAAATTAAGCTCCTTCATTCATTCCAAAGCCAAGAGTTGAATATCCAGGCATAATATCGGACTCAACAAATCATCTCATCACAAGGTCTATCAGTTCCTGCATGACAAACAGGGCAGTGAAGGTGGTTCATATGCTTTGCAATGGTGAGATCACAGATGTCCATGCAATAGAATGTGACATGCATAACACAAATATGGAATGTTAGGTATTTTAAAGCAATGAGATGAAAGTCAATAGACTGGACTCTGATGAAGGCAAATAGGTCTGGAATCAAAGGAAAACAAAATTGAAGGAATTGTCAAGTTCAGTGGAGGAAGACTGATGATATGGGGTTATTTCACAGCCAAAGGCATTGGATACTTGACCAAGATCTATGGTGGTCTCTATGCTGAGCTGTATGCAAGCTACAAGATGAGTTATTTCGTATGCTCGAGTACTATGGATATTAAAAGGATGACATAGGTTCCAGCAGGACAACAACCCGAAGCATATGTCAAGATTGGTGAAAAAATGGTTCAATGGCTATGAAGTAGATTTGCTGGATTGGCCCCCACCATCCCCAGACTACAACCCAATTGGACAGAGCGATGCTGGCTTGGCTGAGTGGGATGCAATGAGTGGCTCAGAAAGGGAAGATCTCTCCAAAGGGATCTTCCTTTCTGAGCCACGCATTGCCTCCCACTCAGCCAAGCCAGCATCGCTCTGCTTTGTACTGACGAGGGGCAAAACCACGAAATGGCTGTATACAGATGGGTGATGCTGGCTTGGCTAAATATCCCTTTTTGCTTTCCAAAGACACAGAGGGTCAAAAACAAATTGAGGATTTGTTACATCCTTCAGAGGGCACTTGAGCTTTTCAGCTCCTTTCCCATAATGCCTTGTGATACGGTCCTAATAATGTATATGCAAGCTTACCAAAGTTAAATATATATGGAGGGAAGGGTAACTGCTTATATGAAATTCAAATTTGCCCAGGCTGATCAACTGTAACTTTTTACAGCAGAGTAAACAGATCCATTTGTCTTATAGATACAGCTAAGACTGCATTAAATGACAGGTCTGTGTATCATACAAGATAATATTTTTTGTGTTATACATATAGCTTGTAACACTGTGGTTGATGTCTTGCTTGAAAAAGCAGAGTTGCCAAAGAGTTGAAAGCAAACATTTTACTTTCTTTGGTGTGAGCCACAATGACACTATATGCTTGATGCTTTCATATCACACTCATGGGCCACAAGCTTGGTGGTTGCAATACAATCCAGGTGTCACAGAATCCTTCAATATTTCTGTAACTAAACAAGAACAGTATTTCAAATAACAAAACTGAACTTTTGTAAGTTCAGTGTTGACTTCACACAATGTTTCCTTGCCCTCTATAAAGTGACTCTATATTATGTTTAAATCCTTTACTTCTCGTAGTCCAGTAAGCCTTTAAATTCAGGTACCTCTTTGCTCAACCCTTACTTATTTTCAAACAATGTTATTTGTATGTAACAACACTTAACTATGTGACAAATATACAGAAATATAGAAAAACCTGGTAGTACGTAGAGTCTGTTACATTTAGTAAATAAGACATTTTAATGAGCAGGGACATAAGGTAAAAGAATTGAGGTGGTGTGTATTAGAAGACGTCATGGCGCACATGGCTTTCTGGATCCATACCTTGGAATCTGTGGTACCGAAAGGTCTGAATGACATTTTTAACCTTAGGTGTTATTTATCGGTTTAATAGTAATGGTAGTTTCTGAATTTAATCATAGTGAAAAGAGGTAATGTGACATGCACATGAACTAGGATTTAAGCAAAGTCATGCATGGAGGGTACATGCTTGAAAAAGAAGGTTAATCTTCCGAAATATCACAGCAAGGTGATGTGCCGCTCAGCTCTAACAAGTTAAGATCCCATGCACAGTTGAAAAGCTATTTCCAAAGAATGGAGAGTTACTAAATGTGACAGCGTCTGAATACTACCAGGTTTTTTTTTATATATTTCTGTATATTTACCACACAGATAGGTGTTGTTACACACAAATAACATTGTTTGATTGAAAATAAGTAAAATAAGAAAAAATGATAAAACAAGTCTTTGAACATATTTCAGACCTCTATAAAGTGACCATATGAAATGTAAATTCACATTCTAACTTTAAACAACGCAATTTTTTTGTTAAAGGGGTTTTGCCACCATGTAATGTCAATGTGGGATGCTTAGAAATCATAAGTTAGGCACTTTCCTAAATGCATGCATGTAAGGTGCCACAGCTGCAGCCTTTCTTACTTTCTCATAGTTTATAGCTGGTTGTCATTGGTTCCGACCTGTTCTTAGCCTCCTGCTTGTCTGGAAGCGCTTTCATGGTGCAGTCTTCTTCCCCTGAAGCCTTTGACAGGAGCGAGCACGGTCTGACATGCACAGTAGCTCCCCTCCCGCTCACACAGAATGTTCACAGAGTGTGCTTTGATTGAGTGGGGGGGAGAGCTGGATGCTCTCCAGATTCTCCTGCCATCCTTACACACATTGTACAGTGAAACACGGCAGGAGCATAATGTTTGCCAGTTTCTGGCCTCTCACACTCCCTCCCCCTACATTGTACACTGAATATGTGCTGGGGCAATCAGGCTTTTCTTATCGTTCCTCACCCTCCAACAACTAAGCGACATAACAGCTGCTTGCTTGGATTTATCACCCAATTGTCACTGACAAACAAGTAGCTATCACCCAAGTAAAGATGTCAACTCTATCACTCAACGTTCACTGACAGCAAGCACCTGTTATATCGCTTAGTTTACACACAAATTACACTGAAAGCAAGCAGGTTTTACTTCTGTTCTAGTGGTTTTCACCTAAATTGTACTGACAACAGGCAGAGATCTTTACTCAACTACAAGGACAACTGTCAGCTTCAAGTAAAGATCTATGCTTGCTGTCAGTGATATGTGAGTGAAAACAATCAGCTTTGAGAGAAGACCCTGCTCAACCTATAACTATCTTGGGCTGGTAGTGTAGTGGTAGGGCTTTGGTTTTACAAGGAAGGGGTTTGGAGTTCTAGTCCCTTACAGGGTATCCCCCCCCCCCTAAATTCTACACATATGTAGAGAAACCTAAAATATATATGTCAATCTCTATAATGATATATACATATACATAGCTCCCCTATATCATGTCTTATCCAACAGAGTATATGCATTGTATCACGTATGTTGGAAGTGTTTGGTGTGACTACTGTGAGGATGGGACACTATATAGGGGAGCTTTGTGTGTGTTTATAAATAAAATTATAGATATCTACACATATATTTTCATATCTTTATATATGTGTAATTTATAAAAGAAAATAAAAAAGCGACTGATAGGGCTTGAACTCCTAACCTCTGTCTTGAAAAGTTGAACAGCTAAGCACTACACTAAACACACAGCCTGCACAAACACTGTGTTGAATCCTTATGTTATACACTACAGAGGATGTCATGATGCAGAGGCCGAAGATTAGGTATTCAACCTCGGGAACGAACACGTGATGACGTCATAAGGATACATATATATTTTCCACAGCACACAAGGACAATTGCAGGAGGTCTTTTGATTTGCATACATTTTTTTATAGATCAAAAATTTATGCAAATCAAAAGACCTCCTGCAATTGTCCTTGTGTGCTGTGGAAAATATATATGTATACTAGTTTCTGGGAGCTGCAACACCCCTTTCCACTAGCACTATTCTAACATACCTCTGTGCTGGGCAATCTATATTTTGTTATAGACGTCATAAGGAGGCGGGGCTTGTATTAGATCTGAGGAACAGTACGCCTTCTTTTCAAAGTAGCAGCTTAAGGAGTGGACCTGTGAAGAGGTGAATCAACCTCTTGGCAAAACCCCTTTAAACAGGAAAAGCATATTTCTTCTACTTTACCCTACTCATGAGAGCCCTTTATTATTCTACCTGTCCAGCAACTCCCATCTAGTCCAAGCCATAATTCATCTCCTAAACTAGCCAACCTCTGCTACAGTATATAATGAAATTACTTCTGTGGCTCTGTCAGGCACCGCCCAAAGCATAACACAATACATCTATTTTTTCTGACTATATGCAAAGAAAGAATCTGCAGTGTATCCTTTAATACCATACAAAAATCCCTGCAACTTGTACCAGGCTTTGTTGTAGCCCAATTACTTAGAAACAACTACAGAAATGCTTCTAACTACCACTGCTCCTTAATTATCTAGTCACGTGTCAGTAGAAGTTTGCATTTAATAATTAGCAATTAAAGTACTCTTACTGCTTTCCCACTTGATATCATCATTCCGTCATTGTGTAGTCTTTGTAAGACATTAGAATAATTTATAAAGAATAAAAACAGCAAGCATTCTACAAACCACAACATCACCATGCTATGTTAATGTCAATTAACACAAAAAGCAATTACCTAAAGAAGTACATACAGAATTGAAAGCGTTACATGCAAGCCAATTTGCCACTGACACAGTACAATGCCCTAACTGTTCATGTTTGACAGGTATATCAGCTGCTATCTGGTAGTTGTAATTAGAATATGATAATGATGGTAATGATGATTATAATAATTATTAGTATTAGTCAAAGAAGTAATATTGGTATGATGTAGTAGAAAAAAATGTCAATTAAGCATTTATTTCCATTTCAATTTTTAGTTTATATTTTTGTGGTCACCCAACACCATTAATCAACATTCTTGCTTCATCACTAATTTGTCGTATATTTTGTGAAAGTACAGTTAACCTTTTACAGTACCAATATTGTACATGAGAATTAACCCTTGAGATTGGTGAATTAATGCATGCTGTTTCTATTTGGCCATAGAATATAAGACTAATTTACAGTTGTGTTCAAAAGTTTTACATACAGAAGTTTTGCTTTCTTGGCCTTTTCCAGAGAATATAAATAACAACACAAAAACTTTTCTTCCACTCATGATTAGTGGTTGGGTGAAGCCATTTATTGTCAAACTACTATGTTATCTCTTTTTAAATCATAATGACAACCAAAAATATCCAAATGACCCTGATCAAAAGTTTACATCCCCTAGTGATTGTGGCCTGATAGCATGCACAGACGTTGACACAAATAGGTTTGAATGGCTATTAAAGGTACAGTAACATCCTCACCTGTGACCTGTTTGCTTGTAATCAATGTGTGCATAAAAGCTGAGTGAGTCAACGGATCTACGGGAAAAGGTAGTTGAACTGTAGAAAACAGGAAAGGGATACAAAGGGATATCAAAGGAATTTATAGTGTCAGTCATCAATGTTCAAACTATGATTAATAAATGGAAAATCAGGGGCTCTGAAAAAACCAAACCACGGTCAGGTAGAACAACAAAAATTTCTGCCAGGAAAATTATTCGGGTTGCAAAGAAAAACCCACAAATAACATAAGCTGAAATACAGGACTCTCTGAAAACCAGCTGTGTGAAAGTTTCAAGATGCACAATAAGGAGGCACTTGAAGAAAAATGGGTTGCATGGTCGAGTCGCCAGAAGAAAACCATTACTGTGCAAATGACACAAAGTATCTTGCCAACAAAACACCAAACAGCACAGACACAAGCCTCTAAACTTCGAACTTTTTGGCCACAACCATAAACATTACATGTGGAAAGGTGTCAACAAGGCCTATGATGAACACCATTCCTACTGTAAAGCACGAAGGTGGATCGCTAATGTTTTGGGGATATGTGAGCTCCAAAGGCACAGGAAACTTGGTCAAAGTTGAAGGAAAGATGAATGCAGTCCATTATCAAGAAATACTGGAGGCAAATTTGCACTCATCAGCCTGGAAGCTGCGCATGGGACGTACGTGGACATTCCAACATGACAACGATTCAAAACACAAGGCCAAGTCGACCTGTCATTGGCTACTACAGAATAAAGGGAAGTTTGTGGAGTGGCCATCTCAGTCTCCTGACCTCAATATCATTGAGACACTCTGGGGAGATCTCCAGCACACAGTTCATGCAAGACCAAGAGTTTACAGGAACTGGAGGCTTTTTGCCAAGAAGAATGGGTAGCTTTACCATCTGAGAAAATAAAGAGCCTCATCCACAACTACCGCAAAAGACTTCAAGCTGTCATTGATGTTAGAGGGACAATACACAGTATTAAGAAATGGGGTATGTAAACATTTGATCAGGGTCATTTGGATGTTTTTTGTTGTTGTTATTATGATTTCAAAAGATAAAACACAGTAGTTTGATAATAAATGGCTTCACCCAACCACTAACCATGTGTGGAAACAAAGATTTTGTGTTATCATTCATATTCTCTGGAAAAAGGCCAAGAAAGCAAAAATTCTGCCGGGGTATGTAAACTTTTGAGCACAACTTGTATAATAGGAAAGATGTTCTGAAATGCAAACATTTTTCCTCCACAAAATCTGAATTTAAAAGTGCTCAACCATATGGGTGACACCTTCCCTTTTCCAACACACTAATAGACATAAAAGATCAGAAAATTTAAAGAAAAAACATTTCAACTAAAAGTGCCAAAAAAATCTATGTTTTGAACCACTAGCCATCTCTTTATTTTGTAAACATACTTTTATTGAAATTTTTGGTTCAGAGAGAAAAAAGAGTATATACAGATAGAGATGTAAAGATGCATAGCTTCATGTAATTTTCTAAATTCTTTAGTGAACAACATTTAAAGAAAAAATATACAATAGTATGTAGTAATATTATATAGTGTGTTAGGGACCCCCAGAGCAGATGAACAGCAAGCAACAGACTGTGAGCCCTGATGCTATGCCCTCCAAATCTGTCCCTACCTACTTGCCTGCCCAACCCTAAATGGTCGGTGGAAACTGTGCAGTAGTCTCCACCCTGAGTACATGTAGACACAGAACGGACAAGACAGACAACACAATAACAGAAGGCCAGACCGAACAGGTCAAAAGCTGGAAAGAGCAATTCAGTAAAAAATCATTAGGCAAAAGGAAGGTCAGAGGACAGGCGCAAAAAACAGCAATCAAACAAGATTATAGAATAAAGCACAGTATTCCAACAACAAAGAATATTTTCCAGCACTCAAAATAACACACACTTTATTCTTTGTTAAAACATGATTAAAAATTCAAAGAAACATGACAAACAGCAGAATGTCTACACGTTTTGAGACAGCACCAGAGGGCTCTTAATCGTAAGTAGAACAAAGCACACCAGATCTAGCCAAGACTATCACCAGCAAGGAATTTAAGGCAGAATGGATCTTAAATAGGAAGTCAAGGACTCAGTCCATAGAATGATTCATCAAGCTCCTTGATGTCCAGAACACAGCCTAAGTGGCACAGAAAGCTGTCCATGAGCACTGGCTTAACCATCTGCTGCCCAGAGCAAAGTCAGCAGAGAACAGAGGGGTGTGGCAGAAATCAATGAACACAGACTCACCCGCAAGAAACATGCAGAGCATAGTCACAAATCACATCCAAAAGCGCAGCCTGTACCATACCTTACAGACCGATGACCGCACTGTGGCCTAAATAGGTATGTAAGACATACCCCCCCCTTTCG
>JAODAL010044585.1:0-30126 GCA_025379985.1 Phyllomedusa bahiana | reverse complement strand
GTTTGGGGACGAAATAGAAGATATGTGTATGGGGAAACTGCAAAGATAGGAGCGATTTTTTCCCAAAGATTAGGACTCAACAGTGTTTGTATTTACCAGTATGTTCGATTCTCATAGTGAATTAATTGAACGCACTATTAGAAAACACAGGCAAGTTCTTGCTGATGATCCAAAATTTGGATATTTATTTAAGGTAACACCACATTTTGTTTATCGCAAGGGTCGTACGATCGGCAGAACCATTACCTCCTCTGATGTCAAACCGGGCAAAATAATGAGACACTCTGGATCAGCGGCTAAAACGCGTTGGTACATTTCCGTGCTTCAATTGTCAAAATTGTAATTCCATAATGAAAGGGCCTAGTATAGCACATCCGTCCAAAGGCACTAGTGTACAGATAAAGGGTGACCATACCTGTGACAGCAAAAGAGAGTCATCGATTTACTCAAATGTCCCTGCAGCAAGGGGTATGTGGGACACACCTCCGGATCTGTTAAGGTACGTCTCAATGAGCATCACTCTGCTATATGTACCTTTAAGAAAAAGAAGGATGATGACATGGACCCAGACCCTAAGTCCATCTTGGTCACTCAAGTGATTAAAAAATATGGTGATAGCATTGTCGCCCACCACTTCTATAAGGCACGCCACCGAGTCTCTGAACTTCAGTGGTGTGTCCTGGAAGAGGGGGATGCGATAGAGGGCCAAGCGCTAGAGAAACGACTGCTCCAAACAGAAGCTAGTTGGATGTTCAATCTGTGCTCCTTTGCCCCCATGGGGTTAAATGAAAATTTGAATCTAAGTATATTAATTTAAGTACAACTATTAACGATGTGTTGGTTTTAAACATTGTATATTTTGCTCTTTGATAGGTTTGATAATTGCTTACATTGTGATAATATGTGATTCTACATTCCTATATAAGGACCTTTAGAAGATTGTCCAAAGGTTTGAGAAAGATGGTGTTACAGACGTTGGAAACGTCGCCCAGGTGTGATCGGCCGCCTTGTCGACTGCTTTTCCTCCTATTCATGGATTCATGATGGACAATTTAAAACACTATTACGGTGCATAAAAGCAACCTATATTTTTATGATGCAATATTTTTATTAGTTACAAGTAAATAAATCTGTTGAAGTTGCATTTCTTACTAAGTCTGCTACTTTGAATCTTATAGGCCAGACATCCACACCCACCCGCAACACAGGTGTAGCTCCCTGTTTGACACCATGTTGCAATATATAAAATTTGCATTGTAAGCATTTGCTAATTCTGTTAATTTACTGTTATAGACAAGGAAGATCCTGTAACAAGGAGTAAGGTGGTCGTCCAGTTTCCATGTAGCGACAGATTTACTCCATCCTATGTCCACAGGTAACATGGAATATTTGATATCTAGAATTTTAGATGAACTAATGCTAGAAAGCAGAGGGTGATGTTCTATAGTATAACCACAGATTCATTATTTTGGGGGACTTGTTGTGATGTTATATAGCTGAATTCATGACAAACAGTCCCTTTTTTTGACCCCATCAAAAAACATATCACAACACTCTTGATATACAACTATACATATATATTTTACAAACCAACAATATTATATACATTTTAAAACCTTTTGTCATGGTCCCCTAACACTATAACTGTGACCTAATAATGCCTCCCATAACAGTAATATTTCTCTCTTCCCAATACACATAAACCAAAATATGCTTGTGACCATACTCATTAATAACCTAGTACAGTCATACTCCACATATGCTAATTCACAACAAATTCAGCAAAACCGAAGAGAAAATGCCATTCTAGATCCCTGCTAGAACCCCAAATCCATAAAATGAATAATGTGCAAAACTGAGCAATTCCATCACTTTTCGAGGCCAATTACCAATTGGTCTAACAACTGACTAGAATGTCTCCCATAGTTGCACTAGCTACTATAATACTTTTCTCTATGTACAAAAATATAACTATGATTATACTGTCCCATATGTACAAGAAAAAAAAACTACTATAATTTCTGCTCCTATATACGAGAATATAAAATACTATAATACTGCCTCTATGTACAAGAAATTAACTTTTTAAAAACTGCCCACATGTACAAAAAAAATAAAAATATAATACTGCCCCCCTTTTACAAAATATAACTCTATAATACTGCCCCTATGTACAAGAATTAAATACTATAATACTGTTCCTATTACAAGAATATAACTACTATAATATGATCCCATATACAACTATAACTATATAATACTGCTCCCCTTTTACAAGAAAAATAATACTATAAAACTGCTCTTATAAAATATAACTACTTAATACTGCTCCCCATGTACAAGAAATAACTCTATAATCTGCCCTTAGTACAAAATATAACTACTAAAAATACTGTTCCTATGTACAAGAATATAACTTAAATTAATACTGATCCTATATATGAGAATATAACTACTATAATACTGCTTCCTATGTACAAGAATTAACTACTATAAATACTGCTCCTATTACGAAAAATATAACTACTATAATATTGCCCCCTATGTACAAGAATGGAACTACCATAATACTGCTCCTATATACAAGAATATAACTACTATAACACTGCCCCCCTGCGTACAAGAATATAACTACTATAAAACTGCTCCTATGTACAAGAATATAACTACTATAATACTGCCCCTATGTACAAGAATATAACTACTATAATACTGCCCTCTATGTACAAGAATAAAACTACTATAATACTGCTCCTATGTACAAGAATATAACTACTATAATACTGCTCCTATGTACAAGAATATATCTAATATAATACTGTCCTATGTACAAAATTTTAAATACTATAATACTGCCCCCCATGTACAAGAATATAACTACTATATATACTGCCCCTATGTACAAGAATAAACTACTATAATAATGCCCTATGTACAAGAATATAAACTATAATACTGCCCCTATGTACAAGAATATAACTACTATAATACTGCTCTATGTACAGGAATATAACTACTATAATATTTCCCCTATGTACAAAAATATAACTACTATAATACTGCCCCCATGTACAAGAATAAAAACACTATAATACTGCCCCTATGTACAAGATATAACTACTATAATACTGCCCCCTATGTACAAGAATTTAACTACTATAATACTGCCCCCTATGTACAAGAATATAACTACTATAATACTGCCCCCTATGTACAAAAAATATAACTACTATAATACTGGGCCCCTATGTACAAGAATATAAATTATATAATACTTTCCCCTATGTACAAGAATATAACTACTATAATACTGCCCCATGTACATAATATAAAATACTATTAATACTGCCCCTATGTACAAGAATATAAATACTATAATACTGTTCCTTATGTACAAGAATATAACTACTATAACATTTGGTCTGGATATAAACATGAAAGATTTCCTCTGACTGAATTTGTTTTGTGCTCTATTTCATGGTCTTTCCAGATGACGTTGGCTTGCTTATATATGAGTTGCAGTATCTGGTCAGTAAGTTTGCGGTGACTCGCCTCTTCTCTTTCAGCTTTGGGAAGACTCCAAACTATCTGGTCTTTGTAGAACAACCAGTGAAGATTAATCTCTTAAAATTCCTCTCTGCCTGGAGCATCTGGGGAGCCAATTACATGGACTGTTTTGAGTCTCATGAAACTATGGGTGTGAGTAAGAACGCTGCCGCCTGTCTCCTTGTCTTCATCATTTCTTCTGTAGCTCTCATGCAATACAGGATACTCCAGCCCCTGCTCGTTTTGGTGATACTAAGACTCCAGAGGGTGACAGATCCAATAGGACAGTGCTCTGGATATTTAAAGTTTACCTATCCTCAGTTTACCGTAAATCAGTTGCACTTGTGAAAATGTAAAGTGTGCACATGAGGAGGGTGGAGGTCCCAGGTGTGAGGCAGGGGCTCACACCTGGGTAGCAGGTGTATGTGTGAGGCCCACCAGTGTGAGATTGCTGGGAGGTGTGGTACTCCAGCGATACAGAGACTCTCAGCTTGGGCTCTTGCAGGCTTTACTCATGGCAACAAGCTTTTAGCACATAACACTTCACAGGTGGACAATACACATGCCTAAGGGCTGTTTGCGCTCCTTGGTACGCTTCTCTGAGGCAATCTAGGCAGGCTTGTTTTCTCTTTCTGTCCTTCTGGACAGTTCCCCATTCTGTCCTTCTTTCACTGAGCTCTCTCTTTCCTTCTGGACAGTTCCTCATTCTGTCCTTCTTTCACTGTGCTCTCTCTCACTCTTCACTCCAGTCTACCTGCTTATGCTGTCTTCTTTCTCTCCAATGAGTCTTCCTTGTCCTAATGTACAGAGACAGCCTGCTCTTGGTCCACAGCTGGCCTGCGGCCAAAGCTGGAAGTGGAACCTCATTTCTCCAACCAGCAACTCTCAACAAACAACTGGCAACTAACTCAGCATATGACAGACCCTCCTTTTAACTATGTGCCTGCAGCCCCTTCCTCCTCCTCACACCGATTGGCTGCAGGCTTTACCATGTTTTTCTGTCCCCCTGTCCTAAATAAAGTGCTAAGCCAGTTACCCCCTTGTGTACATAATCTACACTATAACTCATATAAATTATATACACCATATACAATGCTGGACATAAATTATATACACAGGCATACACACACTTTATACCCACATATACCAGAAATACATAAAACATGATATACGGTGTCTTGCTAAAGTATTCGGCCCCCTTGAACTTTTCAACCTTTTGCCACATTTCAGGCTTCAAACATAAAGAGATCAAATTTTTTTGTGAAGAATCAACAACAAGTGGGACACAATTGTGAAGTGGAACGAAATTTATTGGATATTTTAAACTTTTGTAAAAAATAAAAAACTGAAAAGTGGGGCGTGCAAAATTATACGGCCCCTTTACTTTCAGTGCAGCAAACTCACTCCAGAAGTTCAGTGAGGATCTCTGAATGATCCAATGTTGTCCTAAATGACTTATGATAAATATAATCCACCTGTGTGTAATCAAGTCTCCGTATAAATGCACCTGCTCTGTGATAGTCTCAGGTTCTGTATAAAGCGCAGAGAGCATCATGAAGACCAAGGAACACACCAGCAGGTCCATGAACTGTTGTGGAGAAGTTTAAAGCCGGATTTGGATACAAAAAGATTTCCCAGACTTTAAACATCCCAAGGAGCACTGTGCAAGCGATCATATTGAAATGGAAGGAGAATCAGAGCACTGCAAATCTACCAAGACCCGGCCGTCCCTCTTAACCTTCATCTCAAACAAGGAGAAGACTGATCAGAGATGCAGCCAAGAGGCCCATGATCACTGTGGATGAACTGCAGAGATCTACAGCTGAGGTGGGAGAGTCTGTCCATAGGACAACAATCAGTCGTACACTACACAAATCTGGCCTTTATGGAAGAGTGGCAAGAAGAAGCCATTTCTCAAAGATATCCATAAAAAGTCTCGTTTACAGTCTGCCACAAGCCGCCTGGGAGACACCAAACATGTGGAAGAAGGGGCCACCTGGGAGACACCAAACACGTGGAAGAAGGGGCCGCCTGGGAGACACCAAACATGTGGGAAAAAGGGGCCGCCTGGGAGACACAAAACATGTGGAAGAAGGGGCCCCCTGGGAGACACCAAACATGTGGAAGAAGGGGCCGCCTGGGAGACACCAAACATGTGGAAGAAGGGGCCGCCTGGGAGACACCAAACATGTGGAAGAAGGGGCCGCCTGGGAGACACCAAACATGTGGAAGAAGGGGCCGCCTGGGAGACACCAAACATGTGGAAGAAGGGGCTCTGCTCAGATGAAACCAAAATCCAACTTTTTGGCCACAATGCAAAACGATATGTTTGGTGTAAAAGCAACACAGCTCATCCCCCTGAACCCACCATCCCCACTGCCACACATGGTGGGGGCAGCATCATGGTTGGTGCTTTTCTTCAGCAGGGACAGGGAAGATGGGTAAAATTGATGGGAAGATGGATGGAGCCAAATACAGGACCATTCTGGAAGAAAACCTGTTGGAGTCTGCAAAAGACCTGAGACTGGGACGGAGATTTATCTTCCAACAAGACAATGATCCCAAACATAAAGCAAAATCTACAATGGAGGGTTCACAAATAAACATCTCCAGGTGTTAGAATGGCCAAGTCACAGTCCATCCCTGAATCCAATCGAGAATCTGTGGAAAGAGCTGGAAACTGCTGCTCACAAACGCTCTCCATCCAACCTCCACTGAGCTCACAGCTGCTCACAAACGCTCTCCATCCAACCTCACTGAGCTCCAGCTGCTCACAAACGCTCTCCATCCAACCTCACTGAGCTCCACCTGCGTCACAAAAACGCTCTCCATCCAACTTCACTGAGCTCCAGTTGTTCACAAACGCTCTCCATCCAACCTCACTGAGCTCCAGCTGCTCACAAACGCTCTCCATCCAACCTCACTGAGCTCCAGCTGCTCAAACGCTCTCCATCCAACCTCACTGAGCTCCAGTTGCTCACAGACGCTCTCCATCCAACCTCATTAAGCTCCAGCTGCTCACAAAAGCCTCCATCCAACCTCACTGAGCTCCAGCTGCTCACAAACACTCTCCCTCCAACCTCACTGAGCTCCAGCTGTTCACAAACGCTGCTCCAATTCAACCTCACTTAAGCGCTCCAGCTGTTCACAAAACGCTCTCCATCCAACTCACTGAGCTCCAGCTGCTCACAAACGCTACTCTACCATCAACCTCACTGAGCTCCAGCTGAACCAAGGAAGAATGGGTAAGAATTTCAGTCTCCCGATGTGCAAAACTGATAGAGACTTACCCCAAGCGACTTGCAGCTGTAATCGCAGCAAAAGGTGGCGCTACAAAGTATTAACTTAAGGGGGCCAAATATTAATGCACGCCCCACTTTTTAGTTTTTTATTTTTTACAAAAGTTTACAATATCCAATCATTCCACTTCACAATTATCCCACGTGTTGATTCTTCACAAAAAAAAATTAATTTTATATCTTTATGTTTGAAGCCTAAAATGTGGCAAAAGGTTGAAAAGTTCAAGGGGGCTGAATACTTTAGCAAAGCACTGTATATTTTTAAGAGGGCGACAGCATGTTCCTCACCTTCCAGCAGCCTGGAGTTCACATTCCCCACCTGTTAGCTTCTTCTAATGGGCCGTTCCCACAGCACAGACCAAATACCGGTCGGGAAATGCCGACCGTTTTTTGGTCTGTTTTTGGCATGCAGGGGGACAGCTTTTGTCTGTGGTTTCCAGATTCAGGCTGTCGCCCTTCGCACCCGCATGTTCATGTTCTGCCCGAAAACCAGGCGGAAGAATAAACATGTTCTATATTTTTTGGACCGCCTTCGGTGTAAAAATAACATCCGGCAGAAAATTCGTACAGTGGGGACTGCTGCATGGATTTTCCATTGAGGTCCATGAAAAAGGTTGATGGCCGGTTTATAGATGACTTTCAATACCGAAAACTGTTTGTAGATCCAGCTGAAAACCTGTGCAATGGGGACGAGCCCTAAAAGTGTTCTGGAACCTTTGCCGTTACCAAAAACATCCATCTCCTGCATTAGACTGGGAGGAGGAGGGTGATGCAGCTGCAGTGTCCTCACTGTGACTCTGAGACTGCACGCTGTGAGAGGTGAGAGGGTGGAGAGGGTGCAGACATGATGATACAGTACTGCTGTTTCTTCATAAAATCCAACCTTTTATTTTTCCATTTTAGTAATAAAAACTTTCCATGAAAAAGCCATAAAAAATCATGTATAGGAATCTGCAGTGTGCAAACCAGAGAACGCATGGGTAGCGGTCATCTCTGTACGTTGCAGATTCCTATCCTTGTTTTTGACAGCTTTTCATGGGAAGTTTTTATTACTGAATGGAAGAATATAGCGCTGGATTTTATGTGACGGTGTTGGCTATTTCTATTTTGGTTTGGGATATGTTGGTTGCTGGGAGAGCGGCGCAAAACCAAGCACACAAGGGTGAGCAACTGGGTATAACACACTTTATCGGTTCTGTCTGTAGCATTTCTATTAAGGAAGCACTGCCAGACAATGTGGGTGACACTCTTTAGCAGGTCCCCTTTTTTTTTACTATGCCATGTATTTATGACCTATGATGAGTGAGGAGCAGCATAGTGACCATAGCGGGAGGGCGGATGTCGAATATGAGCTCCATAAAGGGAGGGGGCCAATAGCAGGTCATTTCTCTTGCTTGCCACAATTAGAGGGAGTTCACTGCACATATTTTTATAATTTCCTCTCAGTTTAAAGGGAACATGTCAGGTGGTTTATGCCACCCTATCTGAATGCAGGATGTGATCGAGGAGAGAAGCCGAGCTCTGTGATATATAGGGTTATATAATAGAGAGGAGCTGAGCTCTGTGATATATAGGGTTATATGATAGAGGAGAAAAGCTGAGCTCTGTGATATATAGGGTTATATGATAGAGGGAGAGAAGCTGAGCTCTGTGATATATAGGGTTATATGATAGAGGAGAGAAGCTGAGCTCTGTGATATATTGAATTATATGATAGAGGAGAGAAGCTGAGCTCAGATGGGATAGCATAAACGGCCTAACAGGTTCCATTTAAAAGTCGCTGTACAAAACCATATACTGTTAGCTCCCCCTAGTGGTGGCTGCAGGCGGCCTCAATGTATGAATTTATCATGAAATTAATCATTGTAGCTCTGAGGGCGTATTAGCCTTAACAAAGATGCGGTAAATTTGGCTGCACTCGGTAGTGAAGGGGTATTGATATGTTTTGTTATGGTTCCCTGTGATTTTTGTATACACCCACAACCATCGCCATCACCTATCTGATCCGGTTGTGTCCTGCAGGTGTGGATGCATGTTGCTGAGAAGCACACGGGAGAATATCTCAATATAAAATACAGGACATCAGCCTTCAATATCTTCCATCACATTAATACATATGAAGACAACGGATTTATCATAGTGGACCTGTGCTGCTGGAAGGGGTAATGTCTCCAATGGAGCTGAGCCATACAACTGAAATGCTCTGATGTGCACAAAACTCCCAGAGAGGCTGGGAAGATTTGGAGAGGTTTTCCACTTGGGACAATCCTTTCTGGTAGGAGGGCCCCCTGAACATAAGGTCACAGCTGGAAAACTGCTATAGTATGGCTGAGATCAGACTGGTGGGGGAGCAGCTCGTCTGTAGCTGCTTATAGGGGAAGGCTTATGTAAGGCTTATTGATTTTTTTTTGTCAGGGCTTTATTTGTATGCAACTTTTATATTCATTTTTTTTATAAGGAAAAATAGTGTAAAAAAAGTTTTTCAAATTTTTTTTATTTTTTAACAGCAAAAGTGGTGCTAAAATAAGCTTTGTAATTGTCACTTTTCCATCACGGATGGTTATAGATAGGTGATATAAAGTTTTAAAGCAGTTCTTATTATTTTTATTTAATTTTTTTACATATTGTGCACCCATGAGGCAGAGAAAGACCTTTGAAATTGGTGGTACTGGTGGTGGTGGGGGTATTTTTACATCACTTTTTTTTAATGATTATTACACTGGGGAACACTCATTTTGGTGGCGTAAAAGTTGAAACCGTTCTTGAGTTTCTGTTTTTGGGGCTGATATCTGAAGGATGAACTAACCTGTTTTCTCTCCCCTATCTACTAGCTTCTAGTTTTTGGAGATCCGTCTTTGTCACCTCCCCAAGTATCTGCTGTTATAAGTTGTGGTCACTCAATATTGGACTAAAGAAATGTTGGAAATTTATGTAAAACAGAAAAGACCATAAATTTTAGAACATTTAAAGAGAACACATGAGAAACAAAACCATGAATTTGTGCAGGAGTCGAATTCAATTCTATTCATCTGTCACTACAGATTTTCCTATACACAAATTAATCACAAGGACAATGTAGAATCCTGCTCAGTCAACATCTAGAGAGCTGCTATAACTACAAATTGGATGGATATTTTACTGACTCGAGCACCCTCATAAACCCCAGAATAAGGACACCATTTTTTTTGTTCCCCAGTGTTATACATCAGCTGCATTGACTGCAGAGCTAATCTGGGTTCTTGATTAAGACGAGCAGCTCAATCTCAGTATAACTGAGGGCAGCAAGCAGTCTCACATGACCGCCGGGAGCAGGGAGCCGACAGGCTTCCTGCTTGTCTGAGTATATACAGCCATTGAGAAGGCAGGGACGGCAATAAACCATCCCTGTCTTCTCACTGGAGTCTACCCCTGCTAACTCACTGACAAACACGGCTCTTCAACATTTGATACAGCTAACTATAAAACGTACACATTTAAAGCTCTCACCCTTTAAAAGTGGCCTGTAGTATACAGCACAGAATATTAATTTTCTATGCAGGAAAATTTACAGTTCTGTACCACAAAAAAATAAACCAAAAAAATAAAAATTCCTATTTTGGACCTAAAAATTAAATAATGACAGACGTCCCCAAACAGCCATATCTCAAGAAGCTTTTTGGTTGGAGCCGTCAGGTCTGTTAAAGTGATCTTGCAGAAACTATTTGGCAGTCGATTACCCTCTTATGAAAACCCGGGGCTGACTTCTAGATTTTATTACTTTTGTGACCAACAGATTGCTGGGGACGTTTGCCTAATATACACCTTCCCTCCACGGCAGGCCCACATAGACGGCCGTGTTCCCTAAGCACTTATGCTAAAAATTCACCGAGATAATTGTAAGTGTTAATTTTAAATCACTTTAGAAACGCTACCGAACACATTCAGCCCAGCATACCGCTGTGTTTATTGAATAATTGATTATCTTACCCATACCAGGGTTCTGTGGTATGTTATGAATCTCGGTAGTTCCAAAAAAAACCGCAATACACAACTTCATATAGCTTCGTAACGGAGCCGTATGCCTGCTCAGAATAATTTGCAATACATTCAAATCACTATCGTGCATAAACAGTTTACGTCTATATGTCCAATCGCCGGCCAAGCGGTACCCGCATTCAGAGCCTTGTGTTTCTGCTATCTACTCTCAAGCCTCCACTAGTGAAGTGCAATAACATTTGTCACCATACTTCCCCCGGGGTTTATATTTTAAGCACCAGGTATCTCAACTTCTGAAACTTTGCTATGATTTTTACCTGGGACCAAGGCAATCTGTAGGACTAGTAGCACCCAGGCCTTGACGATAGAACTCCAGACATAATTAGCCGCTCTGTCTAACTACCCGTAACAACTTGACCCCGGTATAAACCGGTCAATACGACCCGCCGCCCCCCCTTAACTCCCCCAAGCCACATACGCCCTTCCAAGACCCATGGGAGTTGGGCGTGCGGCCCCCAACAATCGTTACAACAGAACCGATGGCTTCCAATTCACGTAGCCACTTTTCCCACCGTTACTCACCAGTTTCACATCATCACATAATTTAACGTTCTTCCTCGTACGGACGATCCTGTAATTCTGGAACTGCCACGTCAAACTTACCCGAACCTAACGGGGATATTTTCGGCTTTCGCTTCCCGCCTGCTCTAAACCGGTAACCCCATTTTCTGTCTATTACGGACGCAGTCTCTCTCTTCACTAGACATCATTCCAAATACTCCTCACCCGTCAACAAACTCCGATCGACACAGATTGATAACAATCTTACGTCCCCTCCGTCAACTCAAACGGGTTAACGGTTCCATTCTTAATAAACAACCATCGCTTAGGGTAGTGAAAACTCTCGAACTAGTAGAAAGATTAAAAACATTCTTTCGTGCGGTTAGTTCTCGCAGACGTAAAGTGAATCCTATTGGGTGCAATCGAATGTGGGTTGCCCTCATCTATATGATTGGAGGCTGTATTTTCATTTTAACTAGGATGGGGGGGGGGGGGAAGTTATACCTCCATTGATTTTTGCTGCTGGAGAATGTTGAGGGGGAACCTCGGTCTTTTGCCCTGCCAAATGAAGTTTTAAACAGTCTATTGATAAGTCTCACATCTATTGGTCTAAGTGATATGGGAAGGTGTCCGAAATAAGTACAATAAATTTGGGAAAGATAAATTATTTGATGAGATTTGCTCTTCCAATGAAGGATAGTTGAAACCCGACCATGCATTCAGGCTATTATTAAGGGTCCGTCATGAAATCATTAAGGTTTGTCATGTAGAGTTTGCAGAGGTCCCTAGTAAATTGGACTCCCAGTAAGTTATGGAATGGGATTGCAGCGTAGCGTAATAGTTGGCAAGTCAAAGCGGGCAGTGTTGATTTTTAAGGGAGTTGTCTCATTGATGACTTTTCCAGCCTGTCAGGAGCCTGGTAATTATGAACGAGGGGCTTGCTTCCTTGGCTGTCTCATCTGCCCCTCTTTCCACCCCCCTCCCATCAGCACACAGGCAGCTTGGTAACTTCTATACAGGGGGGGGGAGGGGTTTTCTGCCAAGTTAAGCCCCTTTGTGAGACTGCCATGTCTGTTGCAGGAGAGGGCTGATCTGAGTGTAGAGAGGTCTGTGAAGCTGCTGTGTATGCTCATAGCAGAGCAGGGTGGATGCACAGTGTTTCCTAAATCCCCTGCTTACTTACTAGTCCCTCCACATCTCCCAGCAACAACAAAACCCTGTCAGAACAGACACAGGGCAGCTGGGAAGTGTTACATACTCAGTATGCTCTACTAATACTGGAGAGCATGAAGTATTCACATGCCTGATCTGTAAAGTATTAGTGTAGTGACAGTTTCCACAGACACATCATGATTATAGTCAACACACAGGGTCACTGCTGTCACATCGTATCTGTGTAAGAGAGCAGGAGGAAGCAGGCCCCCCCAGGGTTAATCCAGGGGGCAGCACAGACACAGAAGCCAGAGCCTCCCCCTCCCCCACACAGAAGCATTCTGTTGTGGAGGGGCCTCTCTGCTCCAACCTGTCTTCAAAGACTGAATGAGTCATACAGACCTGACAGCCAGTAAGAATAAGGTATCACAGGCTGTTAATAGAAATATTGAGAAGCTGATGCACTCCTACTATCAGGGCTAACTCAAAATTCAGTAGGAGATTTTAATGAACAAATACTGCAAACGCTTGTTTTTTAAAGATCTTTTAATAAAACCCAATCATTTTAGCGATACAACCTTTAAATCCTCAACAGCCCTCCTTTAACTTCTATTTCCCAACAGATTTTGTAGACAAAGTTGCGGTCTGCAAAGACAGTAATAGGTCATCGGCAAAGGCCGATACTCTTAATTATCCGCTGCCGCCCACGTCGATGCCTCGAACCCTCCCAATCCTGATATACCTAAAGAAGGGAGTCCAGGGCTAGGTCAAAGAGTAAGGGCGAGACGGGACATCCTTGCCTTGCACCCCGGGCCAGGGGATTGGCACATAGAATTAATGCCATTAAATAAGAAAGTTGGTAGTACGAGTTAGCGGAGAAATTGCAGAAACTTATAAAGATACAATTTCCAAAATTTCTAGCCTGGAAGGATGTATTAAGGAACTGCCAGGAGACCGGAGTCGAGATGCTTTCTCAGCATCAGCTGAGAAGCTTTGAGTCGTAGGGTGTTTGTTTAATGTGTGCTGCCACTAGAGGCCGCACAGCAGTCCTGATTCCCTTTGAGTGCGACCTCTGACAAAACCAGCTGAAGTGGTGTTTCATATAGTTACGGCAGAAAAGCCTAGAGTCTCGCTGCCAGAAATGGAGGCCAGATTTGTAGCCGTATTCAATCTCTCTCAACAAGATCAACAATAGCGGAGGAGGAGGAAAAGAGAGGTAGATTGAATACGGACAAAAAATCCTTGGCCTCCATTCTGGCGGGCGAGACTCTAAGGGCTTTTCAGCCGTTACTATAAACACCATCTCAGCTGGGTTTTGTCAGAGGTCGGCACTCACAAAAGGGAATCAGGACTGCTGTAAGCGGCCTCAGTGTGCAGCACACATTAACAAACACCCTACGACAAAGCTTCTCAGCTTAGATGCTGAGAAAGCATCCCGACTCGGTCTCCCTCGTCATTTCCTTAATACCTCCTTCCAGTCTAGAAATTTTGGACAAATATCCTTTCTACAGTTTTCTGCAATTCTCCAAACTCATACTACCGACTTTCTTAATCATGGCATAATTTCAATGCCAATCCCACTGGGCCCGGGGTGGCAAGGCAAGGATGTCCCGTCTCAGCCCTTACTCTTTCGACCTAGCCCCCTGGACCCCTTCTTTAGTATATACAGGATTGGACGGGTTTCGATGGCATCGACGTGGCGCTCGGAAATTGAAGATATCGGCCTTTGCCGATGACCTAGTACTGTCATTCAGACCGAAACTTTGTCTACAAAAATCTGTTGAGGAAAATAGAAGTTAAAGGAGGGCTGTTTTGAGGATTTAAAGGGGATGTCTCGCTACAATGATTGGTTTTTAATTAAAAGATCTTTAAAAAACAAGCAGCTTGGGCATTATATGGTTTCTACAAATTTTTTTCATCCTACAGATTTGAGTTAGCCCTGAAAGTAGGAGATGCATCAGCTTCTCAAATTTCTATAACAGCCTGTGATCCTTTATCTAACTGGCTGTCAGTTCTGTAATACTCCTCAGTCTTTTGAAGACAGGTTGGAGCAGAGAGCCCCTCCCACACAGAATGCTCTGTAGTGGACGGGAGGGGAACAGGCTCTGGCTTCTGTGCTGAGCTGCCTGGATTACCCTGTGTGTGCCTGCTTCCTCCTGCTCTCTACACAGATAGATTTGACAGCAGTGACCCCTGTGTGTTACTATAACCATGCGATGTGTCATGTGGAACAGTCACTACACTAATACTATACAGATCAGGCATGTGAATACTTCATGTTCTCCTGTATTAGTGAGACATCCTGAGTATAGTAACACATCACAGCTGCCCTGTGTCTGTTCTGAAAGGATTTGTTGTTGCTGGAGACATGTGGAGACAAGTTAAGCTAATGCAGGGGAAAATAGGAAACACAAAGCATCCCCCTCTACTGCACTGCGATAGGAGCTACACAGCATCTTCACAGACCTCTCTACACTCAGATCAGCCCTCTCTGCAAACCAGACCTAGCAGGCACACACAGGGTTAACTCTGGCAGAAAACCCCCTCCCCCCCCTGTATAGAGCAGTGACCAAGCTGCCTGGGTCGATGGCAGGGGGAAAGAAAAGTGGGGAGGGAGAGCAAAAGAGACAGACCAAGAAGCAAGCCCCTCAGTTCACAACTACCAGGCTCTCTGGACAGGCTGAAAGATCATAATGAGACAACTCCTTAAAATCAACACTGCCCCCTTTGGACTATCAACTATAACGCTACCTGGCAATCCCATTCCATAACTTACCTGGAGTCCAAATTACTAGGACGCCTGCCAAACTCACATGACAAAACACCTTAATAATTTCCATGACGACCTTAATAATAGCCTGAATGCCTGGTCTTGTTGCACACTATCCTTCATCTGGAAGAGCAAATCTCATCAAATAATTATCTTTTACCAACTTCTTGGTACCTATTTTTTCGGACCCTCATCCCATATACACATAGACCAACAAGATGTGAGACTTATCATAACTGTTTAACAAAAACTTCATTTGCAGGGCAAAAAGACCGAGGATCCCCCTCAACAGTCTCCAGCACAAAATCCAAAATGGAGGTCTATTAACTTCCCAATATATCAAACTATATAATTGTTCAGCAACCCTACCGCATTATTAGGCGATATTTTCACACGGATGCGTAATTGCAGTCGATTACGCCACGCTATTACGCCGTGTGGACGGGGGTGCGGGCGGGAGCGGGGGAGTGACGGGGGGCCGGGTGCACTTTCGCCGGCCCATAGAACAATCACTGCTATCGCGCGTATACGCCCCCGCTAGAAAGTGACATGTCACAATATCTCGCCGCCCCGGACCCGGCATCGCCGGGCGGGGAGAGGAGACATAATCCATAGTTCCTATGAAACACTGTGAATTACCGTAATTGAATGCGGCCTTTAGAGATTGGATTACCGGGAACCAGCACATACACCACCGTGTCGCTTGAGGCGGATTTTTAGCCCGAACATCCTCCTGACAAACCTCCTCCACTCCCATTTAATGACCTCCACGCCCATAGGTTAAGCTTAACTCCCCTAGCTTTTAACACCCTGGAAGACATGGCGACTACATGCCAATATTTTCTTTGGCGGAGACCTCATTGAGCTTATCCTTCCTGGGCAAACCTCCACCTTCAGACAAGCAATCCCACCCCATTTTTAAGGCAATGGTACTTTTGGGTGGCGGGCCTTCGGACGGTGGGCAACTTTGTCGATCATCAAGGAAAGCGCTCTCATTTAACAAACCTGACTAACTTTGGCTTAGTCGCTACTCATGTCTTCCATTTTCTACCACTCTAGAGCAATACAGTCAAGTACTGGGGCAAATAGTGCGACTCTAGTGTATGACACAAAACGACACAAACTAACCAGTACAGTTGGGACTCGGGGGTCATCGCGCACGAATTTCTAATATAGTTTTCTTAATTCCCACCACTTCATTTGAGACCAGAAGGAGCGGCCTGGTGCGGTGGTCGAGGACCTCCCTCCATGTAACCGTAACGATATGCTGGAGGCCCACACTAAAAGCATCCAGCACATTGCCAGTGTCTCCTACTGGGAGAATGCCTAGAAGATCTTACACCGGGGATACCCATCTCCGAGCCGTAATTATCTCATGGGGGTCTGTATATCCCCCCCTGTTCCAGGTGCGGGGATGGCAACGGCAAAATCCTTAATCATTGTTTCATCTCTATCTCTTGCCCACCATCATCAAATATTTTGGTTTCGGATCCATCAATTTGTGACCATACATACAGCCTGTCTCTGGTCCTCTGACTTTGAGTGGGCCCTCTTCGGGTGTACTCGCAGATACAGAACAGAAGAATCCCACGTCAAACTAAACACTTAATCTTCTGCATATCGTGTCGCGCGGAAAAACCATTTCTCCAAACCTGGATAGTGCCACTACTCCCTCTTTATGTTATCTTCCTAGAAAAAACAGACATATCTATAGTGAATGGATTGGGTGGAGGCTCTCTCCCAGAAAGAAAATAGTAGAGGATAATTTCTTCCTAACATGGCAGCTCATAATCGATATACTCCCGAATCATATACGAACAAGCATCAGTCATGCACGTTTCCACTTACGTGGTGCCCATCGGACATGCAATCGGCGGTGTTCCTTGAAAATCACCCATATACCGCTCTCCATCTCGTCTTCCTAAATGGATATCACACTTCTACAAGGGGCAGAAGTGGCCGCCACGAGTCTCAGCTTCCCTTCCCCTCCCTTTGTTTCCCCTATCCTCCGTCCCCACCTAATGTGTCCTTCTTATCATTAATTGTTTATGGAAACATTTAATTAGCAACCCCTCACCTACCAAGGTTTCAGTTAAGCAAGTCCTGTCTCTTTGGGTATGCACCCTGACCTCAACATCTCTGATACGCTATCCTCGGGCCTTAAACAACGTATGGACAAACCGTGTTAGAAATTTAATTGTACCTACTTACACTATTGCCGAAGACTTTCTACCAATGTCATTGCTGATGAAAAATCTAAATGTTTCATGTCTGGACATTGCTCTTCATCGATTCCTAACCTTTTATGGACTTAAATGCATTGCCGAAGCAGATTGTAACTGACTTCCCATCCCTAACCCTCCCTTTTCCCTCCCCATTACTTAACCCTCTACCATCCCTCCTTTTCCCCGTAATTCCCTGTTGGATTGTTTTGTTAAAAAATTGGAAAAGTGAATAAAAACAAGTTGGAAAAAAAAAAAAAAGAAAGTCTCAATGCTGTGGTCCCAGGTTTGTACATTCCTTTGCATGCAGGCAAGACTCTTAAAGGGGATGTGTGTCATCAAAAATGACTTATTGTTTAACTCACATTTTATAAGTAAAAACACATTTTTTAGAATTTTTTGGTTATGTTTTTTTAAAATTTTTTTCCATACACTTTCAGTATTTTTTTAATAATTCTTAAATCCTGCAGTTTTCACTTTGGCACTAAGCCAATAATCGTCTGACACTCTCCTGTTCTGTTTAGGAGAGCTTTTTCCAGCAGTGTGCTCATTCAGTAAAAGAGCAGGTCCAAACTGAAAGGAGACACACCATTGTGTACAGATAAACAGAATCCACCAGTCCACAAGAGGAGATGTTCACAGCGTCCCCCTCTCTCTCTCCCTCTCACAGTGAAAACTCTCCTATACAATCTATGGGCACACGATATCCAGTCCTTAAGAATCCTATGTGCATGAAGGCTGCTGTAATAAAGTATCTCTCTGACTGCTGTTAAAGCAGTGCAACAAGAATGTCTTCCCCACAATCATATATAGACGCCGTAATAGAGAAATCCTATAAATCAGAAAATAAAAACGACTGAGCAGAAAAGAAAATGGAACGGGTCCTGATTTAAGATAAAAAAAATACTAAATTAAAAAAAATTGGCGCCAGATTCCCCTTTATAAGATTCCTATATTCCCTTCCCAAAGTCTCTGTACCTGTTGTTCAGACTCTCCCAATGTGTCGTCTGCGGCCCCTCGTGACAAAAAACGGATAACTGTTAGTTCCTTAATCCTGAGATGGAAAATACTACCACATCCCTTAACATTATTTTAAGACGACGCAAGCAATGGAGATTAACTTGTCTGGACGTTCAAACCGTATAATTTTTCTACCAAGCTCAGCATTTGCCAAGACTGGTTCTCTGAACAATCGAAGAACCCTCTTATCATAGGTTGGGAACCTGGAATCTTCCCTATAAACCTGCCACATCTCCTAATCTCTACAACTCCCCTACCATCGCCCCTTCCCCTGGAGGTGAAGGCAAAACCGCTGTTCATGTCACCGTAGAAGCATGGCGTGCTGTCCACAAGACAGCTTGGCCTCTCGGAGCGGCTTGTACCTGGACTTTCTGTTATAAAAAACCTGCTTTTGAAAATGTAGGCTCAACCAATATTAGACAATGGGCTGACATGAGGCCCCTTACGATTGGGGAATTTGCTGATCCTCAGGGAGCAAAGTACCTGTCTATTCTAACCAAAAAATTATCAACCAATATTTTGATTCGTTACACCCACATTTTATATTCACTCTCTACAACTTTCAAAGCTATGCATTATCTATGGTCAAGTCTCTCCAAGACATGATTGGGAGGACATTTACTTCCCAAACTTCCAAGACTGCAGGCCTGCGGGGGCTGTATTTTCTAAACGACTTGTATCTATAACGTTGATCTTCCCTTACTACGAGTCTAGTGTGGCGGGTCTCTGGCGCAGGTGGACAAGAAGACATCCTGGATCTCAGATCAGGGGATGTGTGCTGGCGGCCCATTTTGCACACAATTATATTTCTATATATCATATTGGATGTGTCCTTAATAAAACCAACACAAATGGCTATATGGTTCCCACAAAATGGCTAATTTCTAATGGGATGAAAGTCCCCTCTCCTCCGTCTTTTTCAGGAAGCCACTATGCAGATCTTCTTTCAACGCTTTTGACTATGCCCTGTGGGCAGTCTTTTTTGTGAATGTGACGAGCACATGTAGTTTTGTTTTAATCCATATGACCTTTAATATACCCCTCTTGCAATGTGGCCCTCTTTGGCATCATTCTTTCTCTGTTGGACACATATAAAATGCTGGCAGAGACCCACCGTAATCTAAAAGTATGGTGTCACTAACATGGTTGTAAGCCCGCGATGGTGTGACCACACGTATCTATATTTATGGCACACTTTTGTAACGCTTTATTATATGCAACTGTATACCAGCAACCACGTCCCTCATGGCATACTGAGGAGTCGTTTGAGTGGTTTTTTTATTGGTAGCTTATATGCATATGGTGCTATCTCCCCATTGCATTATACTCGCGGGCTGTTTTTTTTCGTGCATGCTGGTGTAATAGAGGTGTTAAGGTGGTGTGCAGTTTTTCATCTTGCACAAGCCATTAGCAGCCCAGTGATCTTTTCCCATTTAGCATAAAAGCCAGAGTTGCTAGCTTCTGGGTTAAATTTTAGTTCCAGGCCATTGAGCTGTGAACAAGCCAATAAGAACTGGTCAGTGTTTTATGAGAATAAGTCCCATTGATTTTGTATGTTTTTTTTCTGTAAATTCTGTTATGTAGGGACTCACACAAGACATGCAGGAGCCGTGACGAGGCTTGTGTCAGCTTGTGTATTGGGCCCTGGCCATTACCAATCTAAAACCTCATATATAATATTTTCCCCGTATGTCATTTTTTATTTGCCCAAACAGTGCTGGGAGCAGAGTGTGCAGTGTTTCAGGTGTTGGACAGCTTACAAAATACTGGGCATCCCGCCTGGTCGTAATAGTAATGGGGTGAGTCACTAATCAGGATTGTAAGCCAGCATGGTAGAACACACATATCTATATTTATGGGCAACACTTTTGTATCGTCTTTATTATATGCAACTGTATACCGACAATCACCCCCCTCATGCACTGAGGTTGTGTGATCAGGTTGTTTTATTGGTAGCTTTATGTATCGCATTTGCGTGCATTCTCCCCATGCATTATACTGCGGCTTTTCTGCATGCTGGTGTGAATAGGTGTTTAAGTTGGTGTGCAGTTTTTCTCTATCTATCTTGCTCAAGCAATTAGCTGCACCTGTGATCTTTTTCCCAGTTAGCATAAAAGCCAGAGTTGCTTAGATTCTGGGTTAATTTTAGCTCCACCATTCGAGCTGTGAACAAGACCCCTAAGAACTGAGGTTTTATGAGTATGTTAATGTCCCATTTTTGGATATTCTTTCTGAATACATATTTACAGATTCATGCCATATTCATAATACTATATTCTGTTTATATCGGGATTTCTGCCGTGCCTGCAAGATAATACTCAAAGTCATGGATGGGCCCCACCCACCCATCCCTACAAATGTTTTCTAGAAGAACATTTTTATTATGAAGTTTTGAGAGCATGGGGTGGTTCTTCCAATAGAAACGAACAAATCGAGACAAAATACTTCTTGGCAGCCACTAATAACATTTTTTTCCTGTCCATCAAGGCATTAGGGAAAGGGGCTGAGAATGCCCACCTCAGCGCCCTCGTGGTTGTAACAAATCCACAATTTACGCATTGACACCCACCGATCTTGAAAGCGAAAAATGATTTTTTTTAGCCAAGCCAGTATCTCTCATCTACAGACAAGGTGAACGGGCAGGATATAAGTTGTTTCGGGATTTTGTCACCTCTTAAGTGCAGAGTAGCAGGAAGAGTACTGGCTGGCTGTGTGGGAAGCATCAGGTAGCTCAGGAAGGGAAGATCTCACCTTAAAGAGAGCACCGAACGAACGCTTGCTAGAGTTTATTTTTGTTTGCCTTTCGGCCCTCTACTTAGGCATCTGCATAGCCAAGGCATGTATATGGGAGGAACCGCATTCGTTCCTCTTTTTCAATCAACTCTTGTATTTGGAGTAAATTACTGCGTCAAAAAAACCCCCCCTTTTTTTAAACTTCTCCTAACATTTCCATTCCCCATCCCTTTTGTTTTTTCTTTCATTTTCACCCTTATGATGCGCATTAGGAGCTTCAAAGACTCGGCATCCTCCCTTAGCCTCTGCGGGTCTCTTCGTCCAACAACATGACAAACTCCTCATTACTTTCAGCCATGATATCATTCGATCTATACTCTGCTGAGTCTCTCAAGACCATTGCGTCCAAACTCTAGTAAAGGACCAGTATAGTGCCATAACCCCCTTGATACTACCAGTTAGGCCTCTGTCGAATAGACATTGTTATCTTAACAAAGGAATTATACAAACTTAGGATTATTGCCGAGGTTGATCTCTGTTTTGACTCCCACAGTGTTCTTCCTTCATTTAATACATTCACACCTATATCTATATCTTTTAGAAACAACGTATAGATTATAGACTCTAATATCGTCTGTACTCGGATTTTAACATGTTATATTTACTGTCTCTTATTTGAATAACTCATACAATGTTACTAACGGACCACTAACTCCTTTCATCCGTTTTCAAACTCTACTACGAAAGAACATTATATTGCTACCATGAAAACTGCATTTCCTACTCCCACCTCCTCTTCTTTATCCTGTTCCCCTACATTTGTACCCCCATGTTGGGGCTAATATTTGTTTCAGCATTATGAGTAAAATGTTAGTAAAAACCAATATAAAAAAAAAATCAGCGGAATATGCAACATGTCGTATATTACGCAACGATTGCTGTCGATTCCCAAACATCAGTTATAATGGCCAACGCAAACCTGAAAACAGAACTGTGCTTTTGCGCAAATCTGCACTATAAAAAAACCGTGTAGGGCTGTGTTCGACCTAGCCTTAGAGCTCTCACTGACTGTTTACTTTTGTAATCAGCTGATAGTGCTGCTGCATAATTTCTTTCAAGGGAGGCCGGATGACCTCAGGACAGTGGATAATACAGGCCGCAGACTTCCTTTTTACAAACTGCAGAGCCATCCTCACACCAGAAATCTCTCGGCTAAGTACAGCACACATGCTCATTTAAGCCATCAGCCTAACCAGAAAGTACTCTTATCTGGTCCTACTGCTACATACCGCCCTACCCTCAATTTGGTCGGCGGGACATTCCCGATTTGGGATACCTGTGCCTGCGCTGTCGCGTGAAGGATACCGGGGAGTATTCCCGATTTTTTGAGGATGTCCTGGGGAACCAGTGCATGTCCCCTGAATTCCGGGACTTCGCTGTGCACCCCTCCCCTTTCCTGTCCCCTAACTTAGCCCCCATCGTTCCCAAGAATAGCCCACCCTCCTCCCTGTCCCCTAACTTACGCCCCCCGTTCCCCAAAAACGCCTCCATCCCTCCCTGTCCCCCTAACTTAAGCCCCACCCGTATCCCCAAAACTGGCCCCCCTCCCTCCCGTCCCCTTATACGTAGCCCCCACGTTCTCAAAACGACTCCCCCTCCCCCCTCCCCCAAAACTGCCCCATCCCTCCCTGTCGTCTACTACAAGTCCCTGTGCCGCAAACTGCTCACCCTCCCTCCCTGTCCCCTATCTCAGCCCCCCCCACTCCTGTCCCTCAAAAAAACGGCCCCCCTCTCTTACTGCGTGCTCTAACTCAGCCCCTCCCTGTCCCCCAAAAACAGCCCCACTCCGAACTCCCTGGCCCCTTACTCGTCTGCCCTTTCCCCCAAATGGAGCCCAGTCCCCAAACTCTGAACTCGCCCCCCCCCTCCCTCACTGTTCCCCAACCGGCCCCCCATCCCTGAATTCTCCACATTCCTACCTGACTCCCCACTCAACTCCCCCCTCTTCTCTCTCTTCCTGACACTTTCAAACACAAACCCTCCTCTCTCCCCACCCCCGAACCCCCTACAACAACACATTGTTAAGCCAAGTGGCTGTCCCTCCCTTCCCCAAGGCCTACACACCAGTTCTCCCACATGCTGGAATGGCTATCCATCACCCAGGAAAGCTAAGTGGAACCCATCCCCCACAGCAGGCACCCATCATTTTAGATGCGTGACGTTAACCATTCCACCAGCTTTCCCAGCTGCTGAATAATCAATTCAGCATATGGGAAAGCTGGGTGACATCCCTCCACACAACCAGCATGAAATGCCTGGTGTGTGGGATGGGTCCACGACAGCTTTCTAAACGCTGGACACTTCCGTTTGGATGTCCCCCAGCTTGCCCATATACCGATAATATCAGATGTATAAGCCGACCCAGAGTAATAAGCCCAGCACCCACTTTCTGTGCCACAAAAACGGAAAGCTTAATTGACCGAGTATAAGCCTAGGGTGAAAATCGCAGAGCGAGGCTACTGTGGAAATTTAAAAATAAAAATATATACCAATAAAATTACATAGGCAGTTTAATGTCCCCCATGAGGCAGGTATAGGCAGTTTTAATGTCCCTCATAGGCAGATATAGGCTGGTATAGGAAGGTTTTTAATGTCCCCCATAAGGCAGATATAGGCAGTAAATGGCAAGTTAATTCTCCCCCATCCAGAGTGTATAGTCAGCTATATGTTCTCCCACTAAGCGCAGCTATAGCAGGTAATTCCCCCCATGGGCAGGTATATGTCCTAATAGGCAGGTAAAGGCAGGTTAATAGGTCGTTATAGGCTGGTATTAGGCAGGTAACGGTCACCCCTATGCTGTATAAGCAAGGTATAGGGCCCCCTAGGGCAGTCTATAGGCAAGTAATCTTGCCGCCCATACAGCAGGCCTATAGGCAGGTATAGGACATCACTAGCAGTATAGGTCCCCCTAGGCAGCTACAGGCAGGTATATGGTCCCCAAAGCAGGCAACTGGCAGGTATAGGTGCGCTCCTAGGCAGGCTATAGGCATGTATAGGCTAGGTATAGGCAAGGCATAGCCCCTCAGACAGGCTATAGGCACGAATAGGTCCCCTATAGGCATGCTAAAGGCAGGATATAGGTCCTTATGCAGTAATAACCCCCATACAGGCAGCTAATAGGCAGGGTTTATAGGCCGCTACTAGGCAGTATAACGGCTAGTGACATTTGGTGGCATCAGCTGGCAGACACGATCTGGGACCACCCTAGACAGGCTATAGAGGCGAGGTAAAGGTCCTTCCTAGGCAGGCAACAGGCAGGTATAGTCCCCTAGGCAGGCTTTAGGCAGAATAGGGCATGCTATAGGTCCCCCTAGGCAGGCTATAGGCAGGTTAAAGGTCCCTAGCAGGCTATGGGCAGGTATATGGTTCCCCCTAGGCAGGCTATACGTGACAGTGGTATAGGTCCCCCTGGGCAGGCTATAGATGGCAGTAGTATAGCAGTACTAGGCAGTATCATTTCCCCCTAGACAGGCTATATGCGGGTAATATTAGGCCCCTAGGCAGTCTACAGGCAGGTATAGGTCCCCCAAGCAGGCTATAGACACAGGCTACATAGGCAGGTTATAGGTCCGCCATAGGATGCTTATAGGCAGGTATAGGCAGGGTATACGTCCCCCAAGGCAAGGCTATGGCAGGGTATAGTCAGGTATAAAGGTCCCCTAGGCATGCAATAGGAGGTATAAGGCATGTATAGGTCCCCTAGGCAGGCTATAGGCAGTAATACGGTCCACCCTAGGTCAGGTATAGCAGGTAAATGGTCCCTCTAGGCAGGCTATAGGCAGGTTAAAGGCAGCTATAGGCAGGTGATTAGGTCCCTAGCAGGCTATATACAGCGCTATAGGCCCAGGTATAGGCAGGGTTTTAAAACAAAAAACAACCGACTTTACCTTGAATCCGCCGCTGCTCCGTCTCCCGGGCCTCGCACCTCCCGTGTTCTCTGCTCAGGCGGGTGAAGTCATCAGCTGCGCACGCAGCGTGATGACACACACTGCCTGTGCCAGAAACTCCGGACACCGCGAGTCTGCAGCCGCCCGGATCCACTGCGGAGCAGGTAGTCCGCTCGCTCGTCGTGGCTCAGCAGTGGTATCTTCTCCTGCATACGGAGGATCCAATACAGGGGCAGAAGATAGCCTGACAGCACCGGGCCACCTGCATGCCTGTACCTGTCAGGTACTCATCCTTCCAGTTTATATGTGCCTGCGCCTGAGAGTCGCATATAACTGAAGCGTCCCTGTCGGCGCAACGGCGCCATTTGCAGCGCCCGAGTGCCGACAGTGGACTCGAGTATAAGCCGAGGGGGGATTTTTCAGCACTTTTTTGTCTGAAAAACTCGCTTAATACGCCGAGTCATATACGTTACTTGATAGATTATTCAGCAGCTGGGAAGCTTTCTGGACGCCGCTGCATTGGATGCAACCCAGCTTTCTCGAAGCACTGAATAGGCTATTTCTGCATCCTGGAAAGCTAGGTGATATGCCCACACCAGGCATCCGTAAAGCTGGGTGCTTCCCCATTGTATGGTTTTTGTTTTTTTTTTTTTTTTACAGTTTGTCCCATGTTGGACTACGACCGAGTTCGTGGACTACCGTCGGACAGCAGTTACATCTATTTCAATCATAAAATGGATAACGAGCGGGTGTCGGGGATTTGTTTATTTAATTGTTTTTTTTCTGTTTTGTGTGTTTTTTTCATTTCCTTTCAGTGATAGTAGTGGTGGTATCTGAAAGACGCCTCTCCATTACTATCGCCCTCGGCTTGGTGTCAGCCAGCGGCAGTTATTTTTGTCACCTCCAAGGATGACACTAACCCCGTGTCACTATTACCCAGTAAACCCAACTCACCAGGGTAACTGGGGCAGACGGCCGGTAACCGTCAGGAGCGGCAGCCCCTTTTTAATGTAGGGATCTGCTTCTGGCAGCTGCAGGCTGGTATTTTTAGAATGGGAAGTGTTACTCAGTATTAGATGGTTCTTCATCTGACGAGTATCAGGCCTGTCTCGTCTCTGTTTTAACCCTGGCTGGTTAATGGAAATTGGGTTGGACCCCACGTCATTTTTTTTCTCTGAAAATGTATTTATTTAGTGAGCATCTGCACATGGTGCATCCACTGTAATGGATTAAGGAGGTGCCCACTGTAAGAATTCTCAATAAATAAATGATTTTTTTTTTTTAAAATAAACAACGTGGGTCCCGCCCGCCAACTTTCCATAACCAACCATGGTAAAACCGAACAGGCTGCAGCTAATACTATCAGAATGGGAGGTCCATCAATACTGGTCCCATCCCAATCTACGAGTACCAGCCTGGCAGCCGCCCCCGAAAGCAAACCCGCATAATTTTTTATACGCAGGTCCACTTCTGATGGTTACCCCAGCTCTTCCCGCGAACCCCTGGTAGAGGGCATTGGGTACTGTGGTAATAGTGACACAGGGTTTAGTGTCGGCCTTGGGTGACAAAAACCTGCGCGCA
Source organism: Phyllomedusa bahiana (assembly GCA_025379985.1). Taxonomy (NCBI): domain Eukaryota; kingdom Metazoa; phylum Chordata; class Amphibia; order Anura; family Hylidae; genus Phyllomedusa; species Phyllomedusa bahiana. The sequence continues at coordinate 3,320 of JAODAL010044585.1, read as the reverse complement.
GCTGCACCAAGCCCGAAAGCGATAAGTTAAACAAGAGGCATCTGACAGACACCTCCATTACTATCACTGAGGGAATAATGGAAAAAAATTATACAGAACAAAATAAAAAAAGCAGTTTTATTTAAATAAACACCCTGAACGCCGGCCTCGCTGACCATCGTTAGTTCAGCAATAGATTGCTATAATGGTCCGACGTAAGTCTAATGAATACAATGGTATTATACTCCATCCCCTGCACCCCTGAAGGTCACGGCTGGTGGCTGATTATCTGGGGGTGCAGGAATGGAGAAACAGGCCAGAGCCGCACCACAAATCTCCGGGGGGTTGTAGGTCTACTGTCTCTCCCAGGATTGTCTGTTTAGGCTGGTGCCTATACCGTCCTCTTTCTACCACTGTGGCCGTGCCAACACGAATACAACCCTCACCAGACACACTATAACCCCGGTGAACCACTACCTGACTTGCCCAAAACTCCCCCACTCCACCTATCACCCATAGGGGACAGGTCTTGTAACAGGGTGGGAATTGGGAGGGAGGTGCTGGAAAAGACAAAGTCCAAAATGTTTGTGTGATTAATTCTGGCAGGCACAGGCCGGGAGATGTCATCATGTCGATCTGGAAGGAATGGAGAAAGGAAACGACTCCAACAGAGAAGACGTGACCTGTGAGTCACTAAATTTTTGTAACTGTCATCACTTATGTGTCTGCAGAGCCTGTGTACAATCTGCTATCTACCCCATATGGTCACTGTATGTAGTATATACAGATCTGCAGAGCTGTGTACAACTGCTATGCATACTGCCTATGGGCACCTGTAATGGTGGGCATATACAGTCTGCAGAGGCTGTGTACAACTACTATCTATCCCCCTATATGTCACTGTATGGTGGTGATTACAGTCCTCAGATCCTGTTGTACAACTGCTACTACTGCATATGTTTTAATTGTCACTGTAATGGTGGCATATACGAGTCTGCAGGGCTGTGACAACTACTATCTATTCCCCCCATCATGGTCCACTGTATGGCAGGAATGTTGGTAGGAAGTGTTAAGGTTCATATTAGGATCCGTAATGGCTGTATTATTTCAGTCACTATTGTGATGGTAATGATGGGGCATGGTGTTTTGTATTATTCAGTCACTGGTGGTTGAAATGTGGTCATGGTCTGTGTGGGCAATTATCTTCACTGGTGGTGATATGATGGTCGATGGTCTTGTGGTACTTATATCAGTCCACTATGTGGGGTGGTGATGTTGTCTGGTGGTGGGTGGAATAATTTGATCTCAGGTGTGGCCTGATGTGAATGTCATTTGTTTGGGTGTGGCAGAAGCAGCGTGGGCCTGATGTGATGTCATTTGTTTGGGCCGTGGTCAGAGGCGTCTAATTTGTCCCCCTATTTGCATCTCTAAATGTTGGGAGGTATGCTGCTGTACTCACATTCCAGACAGGTCTTTGCAAAGGAAGGGAAGCCAGCGGCCATTTTCTTCTGCTAAATGATTAACCCCTAAAACAAAACGAGCAGACTTTGAGTTAAAAGGATTTAGACCATTTTTCATTGTGACATAGTAAGTTGTCAATTTTGAATGTCCTGTTTAATCTTCCAATACCCGTGATTGGGCGCTCTTTCCTGTCAACTCCCTGACCACGAACATTAACAGGACATGCAATTTAGATAATGTAGATAATACAAGGGCAAATACCTCACCATACTTCTCCCTATACATACAGCTACCAACAAAGTCCACTATAATAACCAAAACCAACATTACCAATAACACTACGACATATGGACCGGATTATACCAACAGAACATGACCACAATTACCAACCACATTATTGACTAAATAATACCCCTACTCTATTACTGATCAGTATACAAAGACCAATAGTAAACTCAGCCATATAATGACCATAAAGTGTTTATACTAGTGTTACACAGGCGCTGCAAGACTGTATATAACCATCATAAAGTTGACCATATAGGTGGTAGATACCAGTGTACACAGCCTCTGCAGACATATGGTATTAAAGTGGTAGTTACGTCTTGTTACTATATGTAGGCAGCAGGGCTTTTGGGGTGGGTTATATATAGGCAGGCAGGGCTTTGGGGGGTTTAAATATAGGCAGGAAGGGATTTGGGGGGGGGGGTGTTTATATATAGGCACGGCAGGGATTTGGGTGGGTTATATGGTTAATACTAGGCAGGCAGCGATTTGGGGGGGCTATGTAAATGCATGCGTGGATTTTGGGGGGTCTACAATATTCAGCAGGCAGATGGGCATGGGGAGCTATATACACGGAAGGCTGGGTTCTAATATTAAAAAATAAGAAATCCCCTTCTCACCTGTCTCCCCAGAACCCTCACAGCTCAGCTCCCGGGCCAGATTTGTGCTCACGGTCATGATGATATGACGTAATCAACGCAGCCCGCGCGTCGAGCACTGTGGGCCAACGCCTGCATCCCCGGCAGGCTGAGTAGCATATCAGAGCGCAGCCAACACCGGAATATGTCCGCCTTTGAAAGCTCAGTACCGTAAGACGGCCCAGGCCGTCAGAGGCAATCTACCGCCGGGCCCCGCAGACTCACGCCATCCCGCCGGCCAGTGACGGTTATGTTCGCTGTTCCGGCGGACCCCAGAGCAGAACTAGCCAGGCAGCAAACGTTTCAACAGCTCCCCCGGGCCCGGCCAGCACGCTCTACAGTGCGATAGTTAAGCCCTGCGATTGCTCACTAAATGAGAAATTGATCCATGGTATCTGTTCTACCTACTCTCACAATTAAGACAAACTAACATCATAACGCTCAGAATTATTGCTTTGCTTCTGATAGAAAGAATAATAGGTTAACTCCACTATACGAGTGCCTTTTCCAGTCTATCCCAACATGTTGTGCAAGAATTACTGGCATAGTTTCCAGAGTGTTAAGGGAAAAAAATATTTTACAATAAAACTTTTCACATTATGATCCAGTAATCACATACAAACACTCACTATGTGCAGTGAATACATCCACTTGTTCTTTGGTGTTGCATGCAAGTTATCTTAGGTAGAAACGAGTGTTGTTTTCACAATACCTCGCCAATTGCTTTATATAGCATACCTTTGAGGAGAGCAATTTATTTCCACTACTGTCTTTTGTCTTTGCCACCAGCCACACTATGCCAACATGGTGCATTCCGACTATCCATTCCCCATGAAAAACTTAATGACATCCTTAGCCACTGTTTTTTAGTGCTTTCAGTCTTATCTGGATCTTTTGACTGTGGCTGTGACAAATTGCGGACTTGGACATTGTTTAGCAAAGTCCTCATCCACAGCT
>JAODAL010044583.1:0-32736 GCA_025379985.1 Phyllomedusa bahiana | reverse complement strand
CTTCCCCCCCCGTTTTGCCACCTCCAGAATGTCATTGTGCCACTCCCTGACCTCATGCGCTCCCCGGTGCCCCTCCCTCTCAGTCATGGGCTTCGTGGTTCCTCCTGTTTGCCCCCTCCAAAATTCTTGGGCCCACCCCTGACCTCAGCTGCTGCCGCCGTGAACCCCCGCTCTGTCTTTGTCCCATTCTGTGGCTTCCTCCTTTTTTTGCCACCCCCAAAATGTCATTTTTCCCACTCCTGACCTCATCTGCTGCCCCCTGCCTCCGCCTCAGCCCTTTTTGGCCATTTGTGGTTTTTCCTCCTGTCTTCCCACCTCCAAATGCATTGTGCCACTCCCTGACCTCATGCTGCTGCCGCCGTGACCTCCCCCCTTCGTCTTGGGCCCCTTTCGTGGTTCCTCCTGTTTTTCCACCTCCAGAATTCATTGTGCCATGCCTACCCATGCTGCGCCGCCGTGACCTCCGCTCTCAGTCTTGTGCCTTCTGTGGCTTCCCCTGTTTTGCCCCCCTCCAAATGTCATTGTGCCACTCCCTACCTCACTGCTGTGGCGCCGCCGTCACCCCCAACCTGTCACTAATTTGCCACCTGTGCTCCGCTTTTTTTTTTCCAGTTTTCGCTGGCATGACTTTATCAGGCTACATTCCCGCTTGAGTTTTTTGGTCATTTTTGCCCTTTTAAGTACCCAGGGAATTTTAATGAAGCGATTTCTAAGAACGGGGGCAGTCATCTGCGTGTCATACAAAACACAACATTGTATGAAGAAACCCAAACTCCCTCTCTATTTAAGCATGGCACAACGTTTTACGCACCCTGCAGGCTTGTGCAGCCTGGGGAAAAAGCTGCTTTTTAAAAGTGATTTGTCCCGAAGTAATTCGGACCGAATTTATTTTTGTCGGAAAATTCGACGAAGTGACCGAATCGAATTTTTGAGAAATTCGCCCATCTCTAACTATAACATAACGAAAACCCTACACGTTTGGTGTTGCTGGAATTGCATCAACCTGCAGAGTACAGATAACACTTTATTTATACCAGATAATGGATGCCTTAAAAATAAAAATCCCCACAAACATGCCGCAAGTTTGTTTTTTTTTTAAAAAAAAGTTATGGCTCTTGGAAGTCGAGGAGGAAAAACAAATGTGTCAGTTGATAACATCGCAATGTCCGTACACGGTTAAATCATCAAGAGCAAGTGCCCTTGGTGAAAATCCCAAAAGACAGGGAAGATGGCAAAACAAAAACTTGGGATTCCACACAGTGCAACAATGAGGTAAATGAGCACGCCCATGGCCAAGAGGTTACCACTGGAGCAACATGTACCACTCCTGGGAACTGGCCAATGTTGCCACCAGAAGATTACTGAGGAACCTTAGAAGCTCAGATCCCCTTCTTGCATTTGTTTAATATCAAGAAATTATATTTTCATTATGAAATTTCAACCAATAGCCAAATATCCCTAACTTTTTGTAATTAGTGTATTTAAAATATATTGTATAACATTTTTGAAGGGTGGAATAAACTGCGATTACGGCATGGTTTGGGGATTTTGTATTTTATTTTTTACGATTTTAATGGTAACTTTATTTTGTGGGTCAAATCTATTTATGGTGATAACAAATGTATGTTATCTTTTTTGTTTTTCAGCTAGTACACAATTAAATCTCTTTTAAAAAGTTTGCTTTGTGTTGCCTTATGCCAAGACCCATTTTATTTTACATTTTTTTTTCTTGTATAAGGGCTAGGTTTTTGCAGGACAAATTGGAATGTCCGTTGTCTATATTTTAGATACTTTTAACTTTTTGATCACTTTACATCTCTCTACCCACTCCCTCCCTTTTGGAGGCAGGATAAACGGTAAACATTAATTCTGCAATTCTGTTAGTTCTTCTTATGGCATTTATTATGTGATAACATAATCATTTTATAGTTTTGGTCATTAGAGGTACAGCAATAAAAGTTTTTTTTAATGTAAAAAGGATTTTTGTTGTATATTTTCTTTCACGAAACAGATTTTTTTTAGTTGTGTTTTTTGCAGTTATCTTTAGTCCCACAATAGAACTTGTATAAAAAAAATAATTTCATCAATTGTTCAGTATATTGCAATACATATAAGTCATAGTATATAGTGTTTGTTAATGTTCTGCAGTCTACAAAAGCCTAGTCTAAGGGAATGTTTACATGATGGATATGGACCCTGATTCTGGGGGCGGATTGATCTGCGTTGTTTACTTTTCTAAGCAAGCGCTATATTGTGCCACATGAACTTACATTTAGGCTCCCCTGTGTGACAGACCTAGGGGTTGTTGTAAGCTCCCTAGTTGCTATTTTAACCCATCAACATGCTGATTGGCTTACAGGGGGAAACCCTTAGCTCTGTAAAACCACTTAGGTGCTCTGATCACTTTTGGTGTCATTGGGAGTACCGGTAAATGCAGGAACATGTTAAAGACTAGTTTAAGCAATAACAAAACTGCGTTTGTGAATTGTTGAATAGCAGCAAGGTTTTTAGGGGGTTGGCCATGGGACAGAACTGATAATTGGCTAATGGATGCTGGATTAGAAGGAAGTATTATTAGAGTTACACAGGCAAATGGGCATGCTACTGTCTGATAGCATTTGGGAAACCATGCTCTTGGATGAGATTTTGAAAAATAATTCAATGATCTTTATGCTAGAACTACAAGGTACAGTGGACCAGTTTGATAGAGGTAACTTGAGCTTTATATTTAAAAAGAAGAATGGGTGAAACAAGCTAAATATCTAAACTTAATGGAAAATATGTTTTTTCAGGTCCATGATTCCAAGCTCTGCCAAACCAAAGTATGCGTGACTAAATAAAAAGTGAATGTTCTCCAGAGGTCCAGTCAATATCCTCTTTGTAGCTACCTTTTGATAGTAACTTGAAAAATGTGGTCCCCAGAAAATGTACAAGAAATCTCTAAGTAAAATACAATTGCCTAGATGAAAGGACAGATGTCAGTTCTAGTTAGTGTACAAAGCTTGTAGACATCTGTCCCAAAAGACACTAAGATGTATTGTGGTAAAAGGTCATGTATTTATGTATGAAATCTGAACTTAACTGGTTTCAAGGCCTTTAACCCCTTCTCACTATTCATTGAGATTTTGACTGACTGTGCGCCTCCATGTACAGGTATATTGCTGATTTCTAGTCTCAAAAAGGCTTCCAAAGCTCACGGTCACAACTGATAGTGTGGCTGGAGCAGGGGATCAACTGTCCCCAATATCTGAGACTCTTTAGCACTTGGTTGAGCTAATCACAGTTGTCATCCATCGGAAATCATTGTGATTGGTGAGTCTGTACAGAATTAAGATGTTTACTAAAAAGCTGTCTGAGCAAACTATGATCTCTTCATTTTGTGTCAAAGTCGCTATTATATATACAAGTTAATACTTTTGGGAGCAAAAATGACACAGAGGCCCACATGTATGAACCTGTTTAGGTCCAAAACGCACTTTTTTGCCCATAGGTTACTATGGGCAAAAGAGTGAGTTTTAGACCTAAACATTTTCATACATGTGGCCCAAAATGTTCCACAAATAAGATGTACTGTAAAACAGACCAAACATAATCACAAATGGACTGGATTTGATTTATTAAAACCTACTGCTTGACTAATCCATGGGTACGCTGCTGTATTTAATTTAAATACCTTGTTTATGGTACATTGAGGTAGTGGAGTGAAATTGTGATATGGACAGGGCCTAATGGAATGGCTTCAGAATCTTTATGGTGTTTCCAAGGACCTGAGATATGCCCTGGCATCAAATTAGTATAATTTTGGGGTAATTCTGAACTCGAGAGAAATCGGAAGATAAATTTTGTAGATGAGAGGATATTTCTGTAGCAATTTTGGGAAAAAATACTTTGAAGTGGTTATCCGGTTAACCAAAATAAATTTCTCAAATGGCTTGCCTGAATTCTCAATCACCCTCGTGTGATAAACTTTTTGTTATTTTATTCTTTCTTCTCTGCAGCCAAGTAGCAGCATTTCTTGGTTAATTGCAACTTCACTTTGCCTTGTAAAACTACAAGCCCCAGGATCCTTTACTGCACTTTGTCTATCTACCTCTCTCCCAACCCCAGTCTCCATGAACACCTCCACATATTGGAAGCCTGTGGAGGCAGTACCAAAGGGTGTAGCTTCAAAGGCTGCCATTAAAAAAAAAAGCCAAAATCAGATCTCTTGGGCTCGACACAGCTGTTTCCTGTGTGTGGAAACCCACTGAACTACTGAGCTTCCTGTCATTAAACAGAGGACAGAAAATTTAATTAACGTGCATTTCAAAAGTGCCTTACTATGGGATGGGTATTACTTAGCAAAATATATTTTTGACCACTGGGCAGCTCCTTTTAATTTAAATGTGAAAATGAGGTAGACAAACAATAAAACATATTTAATACTGTTTTTATATGTTCCATATTGGTGTAAAAATTTTGAAAAACTAAAATGTAATTTTCAAAATTTTTTTTAATATATTAATGCGAAATGTAATCATAAATGTATCCTCAAAAGAAAGTGTGATATGTCAATGAAGAAAGCATTTTCTGTATTATATGAATATGCAAAGCCATTGCTTAGTTATTCTCAGATAAATTGATGCATACCTGATTTCTGAAATCTGACTTCTTCCTGAAGCTGTAAAATGGCTTAGACCTAAGGGAGCTAAGGTCTTCCAATCAGTATTTTAACTTTACAATCTGTGAATATTTGATGGAGTCCAGGTACACCAGGAACAATGCAAATGATAAGTTTATTATTTATGACTCTCTTGCATTTCGCTCATACTGGTCCTTTGATCATATGTTTATCTAACCATTCACTATTCAGTGAGTGATTTCACCAAGCCGTGGAGATGGGATATTCAGGTGTGTATTCACCGGATGCTGTATTACATTTTGATATCATTTTTTTGTTGTGCAGGATCCAATCTGTAAATAACGACATTCTTAATTTTACTCTGGAGTTCACTAATTGGAAGAGGCTTTCTGCAGATGCGGAGATGCTTCTGTCTACCCACGCAGAACACTTCACCTGGATTCCACATAAGCATTTCGGTAAGCAAACAACTGTCAGATGAATTCTGTGCGTCGTGGTTTATAGTGATTAGAGGAGAGAGAAAGCTCTTCAGGGCATCTACCGAAAACTACAACAGGACAGAACGAAAGTAGATGTGTGAACTGTGCCTGTTCAGCTCTGTTTTTTTCAGCAAAAATAATAGTTCCTATTTTTCCAAGCAAATATAAACGTGATTTGACTGCAGAGGTAGCAGAGAAAACTAAAGCTGAGACTGTACAGTGGTAAATGGAGCTATACTGACCGCCATAACTTTAAAACCTGGGTGCAGAGAATAACATTGATCATCCTGTGACAATGGCACTTGTCAGGAGCTAGAATATATTAATCAGAAAGTGATCAATCAATTCTTAGAAGCTGTATTAGAAGCAGAACAAAATGGTGCAAAAAGTGTAGGGATCTGAGTGATTTTTTTTTTTTTTTTGCCAGATTGTGATGGTTTGATGACTGAGCCAAAATGGCAGAAGTTGTAGGGTGTTCCCATCAGGCATTAGCTATTAAAGGGTTTTGCCAGGACGTGCCTTATCTGCTAAGAAGCTAATGTAAACAAGCCATGCTGAGCTAAAAGAGAGACACAGCCAGAGCACAGAGCCTGCATAAGGGATCGTGTGAAATGCTCACTCAAATAATCAAACTACAACTTGTGGATTCCGTATACCAAAGACAACACCTTTTCTCCACAGCAGCTTGAAAGCTTCTTCATGTTCTCTGTCATCAGATAAAGCAGGGATCTACTCAGATAATCACACTACAACTAGTGGATTCTGAATACAAAAAACAACATATTTCTACCCGGTGCCTTGAAAGCTTCCGCAGCTCAGTCTCATCAGATAAGAAGTGTTCTCTGCGCAAACCCGGCCAGCAGCTCTTGTCAGGGTCGTATCTAATAGAAGCTTTGAAGTAACTAAGGGCAGGTAAGGCAGCCTGTAGCTCTCGCAGACTGCAATTTTTGTAGTCACATACTCTATATTTAGAAAAGTGATTAAATACCCATTTTGGAGGATCCCACGTCAACATTACATCGTGGCAAAACCCCTTTAACTACTAAAGGAAGGACAAGGAAGGACATCTAGTGGATCGGCAGCAAGGTCAAAGCTGCCTAAGACTCATTGCAGGAGATTTATTAAAGGGATTTCGCCACGATGTAATGTTGACGTGGGATCCTCCAAAATGGATATTTAATCACTTTTCTAAATATATGTGATTACAAAAAGTGAAGCCTGTGAGAGCTACATCATTGCTCAGTCCCCCTTAGTTTCCTGAAAGTTTACATTAGACACGACCAGGACACTGACAGGAGCTGATCTGGCCGCGCTTGCATGTTTGCACTTCTTATCTGATGACAGGGAACATGAAGGAGCTTGCAAGGGGCTGGGGAGAAAGTGCAGTGTATGAGTCTGTCTGCTGTATAGAAAATCCACTGGTTGTAATGTTATTATTTGAGTAAAATTTAGATAACGTGAAGTTAGACTGGACAGTCTTACAGTGCGTCACATTTATTATAATTTTGACAGATCTGGCGCAGGTTGCAACTGTCTAGTCTAATTTTACACCATTTTTAAGTTGGCTTGCTCTATGCCACAAACTCCGCCAAAAGGTGTGTTGACTGCTAAGCCACGCCACCTTTCCATCAAGCCACACCATTTTACCAAAGCTATACCTCTTTTATCAGACAAGGCACAGAGGTGTCTAGAAACTGTGTCAAAACACACACTAAATGTGGTGTAAAGCATGTATTTGGTTCAATATGCAGAAGAACTCTGCTGTAGCGGCCTTGATCATTGTGCCCCATTGATGCTTTTCCTGTTCTTGGATACCAAGCTTCACAAGTTAAGGACCTAAAGCATCTGGCACTATAGTCTTGGTGCCAGTTGCCACAGGACACCTTTTAGAGGCCATGCAGGTTACATGTCTCAGAGATTTTTTTTCATGGCACAGACATTACCAACACATTATTTAGCAGGTGTGACTGCTCGGTGTAAATATTCGAAGGATTCCCCAACATTAGGCTCTGCTCACATACACATTATGACTGTTCCAGATACAGTTGAAACCAGAAGTTTGCATACATTATATAGAAAACACATATACATGTTTTTCTAACTATCTGACATGAAATCAGAATAAACCTTACCCGTTTTAGGTCAATTAAGTTTACCAAAATTATTTATATTTGCCAAAAGCCAGAATAAAGAGAGAATTTTTAAGGCTTTTTTTTTTTTTACTTTTTGCAACGTCAAAAGTTTACATACATTAGGATTACTATGTCTTATTGGCAACATCTGAGTCAATCAGAAACACACCTGTGTATGTATTTTATTGCACACCAGAAACACACTGCTTCTGTGTGTAACATCATGGGAAAGTCTAAAAAAATCAGCCAAGATATCAGGAAGAGAATCGTGGACTTGCACAAGTCTGGATCACCCTTGGGTGCAATTTCCAGATACCTGGAGGTGCCTCGTTCATCTGCACAAACCATTATACGCAAGTACAAACAAGATGGGAATGTCCAGCCATAATCCCACTCAGTAAGGAGACAGGTTCTGTGTCTCAGAGATGAACGTGCTTTGGTCCAACATGTGCATATCAACCCAAGAACAAAAGCGAAAGACCTTGTGAAGATGCTGACGGAGGCTTGTAAGATTGTATCATTATCCACAGTGAAACGAGTATTGTATCACTATGGGATTAAAGGCCACTCTGCCAGAAGAAGCCATTACTCTAAAAGAAATATGTTTGTAAATGCACAGAGGAACAAAGACCTACATTTTTGGAGATACTACATTTTTTTCTGAGGTAACTAAAATTGAACTGTTTGGCCATAATGACTATTGTTACGTTTGGAGGAAAAAGGGAGAAGGTTGGAAGCCTAAGAACACTATCCCAACTGTGAAACATGGGTGTGGCAACATCATGTTGTGGGGTTTTGCTGCAGGAGGGACTAGTTCACTTCACAAAATAGATGACATCATGAGGAAAGAAGATTATGTGGCAATACTGAAGCAGCATGTTAAGGCTCAGATACACCAGTTCTGTTAGGAGGAACGGGCCAAAATTCCTACCAACTATTGGGAGAAGCTTGTGGAAAGATATCCAAAATGTTTGACCCAAGACATACAGTTTAAGGGCAATGCTACCAAATACTAATGAAATGTATGTAAACTTTTGACATTGCAGAAAGTAATAAAAATGCCTTAAAAAATTCGCTCTCTGATTATTCTGGCATTTGGCAAATATAAATAATTTTGGTAATTCTAATTGACCTGGGTTTATTCCGATTTCATGTCAGATAGTGAGAAAACATGCATATGTCTCTTTTTATATAGTGTATGTAAACTTCTGATTTCAACTGTACATCACACAATGAACCCTGTTGATCTATGTTGTCAGGCTTAGCTCTGAATGCTGTACTGTCCTTGCCATAATCAAATATGATCTTTGCTGATGGATGCTCCAATGCAAATGTTGACTTAGCCAAATAGTCTATGACTATGGTCCTAATTCTTATGCATGAAATAAACTTGTTTTTACACTACACTGTGGGGAAAATAAGATTTTGCTAAGTTTTCCCACCTACAAAGAATGGAGAGGTCTGTAATTTTGTATCATTGGTACACTTCAACTGTGAGAGACAGAACCTTAAAATCCCCCCCCCCTCCAGAAAATCACATCGCATGAATTTTAAATAACTAACGTTTTAGTGCATGAATTAAGTATTTTATTTGAGTACCAACCAGCAGGAATTCTGGCTTTTACAGACCTGTCAGTTTTTCTTTAATAAGCCCTCCTAATCATTACCTATATTAATTTCACCTGTTTGAACTTGTTACCTGTATAAAAGACACCTGTCCGCACACTCAATCAATTACACACCAACCTCTCCACCAGGGCCAAGACCAAAGAGCTGTCTAAGGGCACCATTGACAAAATTGTAGGCCTGCACAAGGCTGGGATGGGCTTCAGGACAATAGTCAAGCAGCTTTGGTGAGACTAACACCTGTGTTTTTGTGGTTAAGAGATGATTCTGAGAACGGTCAGGAATCAGCCCAGAACTACATGGGAGAACCTGGTCAATGACCTGAATAAAGCTGGGATCTCAAAGATTACCATCAGTAAAACACTACGCCGTCAAGGGTTAAAATCCTGCAGGGCACACAAGGTTCCCATGCTCACGCCAGAACATGTCCACGCCCATTTGAAGTTCGCCAGAAACCATCTGAATGATCAAGAGGAGGCATGAGAGAAAGTCATGTTGTCAGATGAGACCAAAATAAAACTTTTTGGTATCAACTCCACTCCCCGTGTTTGGAGAAAGAAGAAGGATGAGTACTATTCCCAGAACACCGTCCCAACCATGAAGATTGGGGGGGAAAACATCATACTTGGGGGTGCTTTTCTGCAAAGAGGACAGGACAACTTCACCATATGGGAGGGAGAATGGATGGGGCTATGTATCACAAGATTTTGGCCAACAACCTCCTTCCGTCAGTAAGAACATTGAAGATGGGTCATGGCTGGGTCTTCCAGGAGGACAATGACCCAAAACCCACAGCCAGGGCAACTAAGGATTGGCTCTGTAAGAAGCATTTCAGGGTCCTGGAGTGGCCTTTCCAGGCTCCATACGTGACCCAATTGAAAATCTTTGGAGGGAGCTGAAACTCAATGTAGCCCAGCAATAGCCCTGAAACCTGAAAGATTTGGAGAAGATCGGTATGGAGGAGTGGGCTAAAATCCCTGCTGCAGTGTGTGCAAACTTGATCAAGAACTACCAAAAATCTCTGACTTCTGTAAGGGCAAATAAAGGTTTCTGTTCCAAATATTAAATTCTGTTTTTCTATTGTATCAAATACTTATTTCAGACAATAAAATGCAAATTAATTTTTTAAAAATCATATATTGTGATTTTCTGGATTTTTAGTGTACCTATAATTAAAAATTACAAACCTCTCCATTCTTAATAGGTGGGAAAACTTGCAAAATCGCCAGTATATTTTCCCCACTGTAGATGACTCTGTTCGGGCCCTATGAGTTGGTCTACTGAAGTCCCAAGGTACCAGGTTTGAAGAATGGCTTACAGATGAGCTGTAATGGATTGTCATTTAGCTGCATGTACTATACATGTGACATCATGATAATAAAAAAAAAAAATACATGAGTAAAAATAGGTTATTCAAAGAGGCTTAAATTGGTTCTACGGGACTGTCGTCTTATTTTTTTGTAGGGCTCACAACTGTATTATATTAAAATTTGTAATTCATTCTTATTAAAAATTATTTACCTGTCCTGCTATGCAAATCCAGGCAAAAAGCCCTGTCTTCCCTCCCCCCTACCTCCTGCAAACCATCTGACTTTCATTGATCATATAGCCATGAATGTTTTGTCATCAGTCAGCTTTGAAGCCAGGCTCAGCTCATAAACACTCCCTTTTAGTGGGCATGACCTGAGCAGAGAAGGATCTGACTACATTCACTCCTAACAGTCTGTAATTTGCAAGTAAATAGAAGAAATTACATTAGAGTAATTACAGGGGAGGAGGAAGTGCTTGTTTATCTACTGGCAGGACTTACTAACAGTAATGGGAGCAGAGGTCAGCAGTTCAGAGCTGGGGGGGTTGTATACTGCTGTCATGAAAATGATGAGTGCAGCTCTGTACAGTTTACACAGTGACTCATGAGTCCTAGCTATCATCATTATCCTGGTAGCAAGTATAGAGCTGGGGGAGATTGCACACTAATGTCAGAAAAATGTCTAGCAGTGATAACTGTGGAGGGAAGTCCTAGATTGTATTGCAGTCTGGGACTTGTAGGAAAGAACTGCTGGCGAACTATTGACACTCCCACAAGCAGGAAGTTTCACTGCAAAAAGTGGATCTTATGATAGACAAATAAAGAATCACATGAAAAGACACACATGAAGGTAGTGGAATATCTTTACTTTTCAATATAAATATGTTTAATGTGTTCTATAAAATTTTTAAACTCCTTGATAACCCCTTTAATGGGGTCTCACCCTGCTGTTTCACAGAGCCACAAGCAACTTTAGAGTCATGCTTCCTGTATCTTCCTGGTTAGGATGTAGGTAGTTATATAGCAGTGACTAGCATATCAGCTCTGTTTTTCCAGCTCTTCTAATTGCACTGACATTGAGTGCAGGAGATGTAATAGTGCTGAGGGCTTCAGTGTTCAAAGTACAAAAAAAGTAATTAATCCACTATGTTTTTAAGCTGTCAGAATCATGTGTGCCGACCTGTGGTGACTTCACTCCCTGCTCTCAGATAAGGCAAAGAACAGAGAGAGCAGACAGTTACCAGAGAAACCTGTGTGAGCTCGGCGCAGATAAAAATCTCCTGTTCAGGGAAAAAATCAAAAGATGAATCAATTTCTAAAAAGTCTTAATTTACCTTTCCCTACAAGTTAAAAACTAATCTTTGTAGTGAGACACCTCCTTTAATTAAAAAGCTTTTCTTAGTCAAGTTTTAGATGCCTTAAATTTACATCTCCTAACTTTAACCTTTACCAGAAATATCACTGCTAATTAAAAATAATCCCACTATATCTCCCAGCTGTTACCTGTACGCGGGATGTGCTGATGAGACACGATGTTGTCTTCCGAGATGTGAACAAGCTATATGGATGGAGGTAGACCAGCCAGAATTTGGTTTCAGCAGATACAGTTGAAACCAGAAGTTTACATACACTATATAAAAAGACTCAAGTTCATGTTTTTCTCACTATCTGAAATGAAAACAGAATAAACCTTACACATTTTAGGTAAATTAGGATTACTAGAGTTTTTTATATTTGCCAAATGCCAGAATAATCATAGAGAGAGAATGTTTAAGGCATTTTATTACTTTCTGCAAAGTCAAAAGTTGACATACACTAGGATTACTATGCCTTTAAACAGTTTTGGACAGCCCATATGGTGATGTCATGTCTTTGGAAGGTTCTGAAAGGTTTATTGGCAACATCTGAGTTAATTAGAGACACATCTGTGTATGTATTTTATGGCACACCAGAAACACGCTGCTTCTGTGTGTAACATCATGGGAAAGTCTATAGAGATCAGCCAAGATATCAGGAAGAGAATTGTGGACTTGTTCAAATCTGGATCATCCTTGGGTGCAATTTCCAGATACCTGAAGGTGCCTCATTCATCTGTATAAACAATTATACAAACAAGATGGGAGTGTCCAGTCATCATACCACTAAGGAAGGAAATGGGTTCTTTGTCTCAGATGAATGTCCTTTGGTCCGACATTTGCAAATCAACCAAGAACAAAAGCAGAAGACCTTGTGAAGATGCTGGCGGAAGCTGGTAAGATAGTGTCATGATCCACAGTGAAACTAGAACTGTAACAACATGGGCTGAAAGGCCACTCTGCAAGGAAGAAGCCATTACTCCAAAAGAAACATATAAGCCAGATTAATGTTTGCAAATGCACACAGGAACAAAGACCTACATTTTTGGAGACATGTCCTGTGGTCTAACGAAACTGAAATTGAACGGTTTGGCCATAATGACCATCGTTATGTTTGGATGAAAAAGGGAGAAGCTTGGAAGCCTAAGAACATCATCCCAACTGTTAAACACGGGGGGTGGCAGCATCATGTTGTGTGGTTGTTTTGCTATAGGAGGGACTGGTACACATCACAAAATAGATGGCATCATGAGGAAAGAAGATTATTACTGAAGCAACATCTTAAGACATCAGCCAGGAAGTTAGCCTGGGTGGAAATGGATCTTCCAAATGGACAATGACTCGAAGCATACTGCCAAACTGGTTACAAAGTGGCTTATGGATAACCAAGTCAATGTTTTGGAGTGGCTATCACAAAGCCCTGATCTCAATCCAATTGAAAATTTATGGGCAAAGCTGAAAAGGCAGGTGTGAGCAAGGAGACCCACAAACATGGCTCAATTACACCAGTTCTGTTAGGAGGAATGGGCCAAAATTCCTATCAACTATTGTGAGAAGCTTGTGGAAGGATATCCAAACGTTTGACCCAAGTCATACAGTTTAAGGGCAATTTTACCAAATCCAGATGAAATGTATGTAAACTTTTGACTTTGCAGAAAGTAAGAGAAATGTCTTAAATTATCTCTCTCCTTATTCTGGCATTTAGCAAATCTAAATAATTTTGGTAATCCTAATTGACCTAAAACAGGTAAGGCGGGTAAGGTTTATTCTGATTTCATGTCAGATAGTGTGAGAAACATGCATATGTGTCTTTTTATATAGGGTATGTAAACTTATAGTTTCAACTGTAGATGGGTGTATTAAAGGTTTATTACTTTGATTTTAATAAAGACCTGGGGTGGGGGGTCATGTATGAAAACTGTCTAGGTCTAAGACTTTCTTTCTTGACCATAGAAACCAATCAGAGTTCCCCTTCATTTTTTCAGCGCACTATATGAAATTAAAGGGGAGCTCTGATTGGTCACTATGACAGCTTTTTATGTATTGTTACAATCGATTTATTGTCTGTGGTGGGACACGGACAATTATTTTTGGAGATACTATCTTTTTAATGATTGAATAACATTTTTGTTTTATGACCATTTTTTCGTTATCTAGGTATTTAGGAGTTAGTAACCTGTATCATGGCCAAGGTCTGATAACTCAATATTGAGCCACCCTAAGTTGTCAAGAGGGCCAGAGGAAGTAGCCCCAGGACCAAAACAAGACTAAAGAATCACTCCTAGGATTATCCCAGTAAAAGGAAAAAAAAAGTCCCCTTGTAGATTAACCTTCAGTCATTACATAGGCAGATAATTAGCATGCAGTAAGCTTAGATGGCCGCCTTGTGGCCCCTGGTTGAGATCTGAAGTTGCAGTGGGCGATGAATGTTCGGCTTGAAATAAAGTTGTTCAGGTGATAGATGGCAATATCACCCTTGGTAATGTGGATATACAGAAACTGCTTTTATGTGATCATATACTTTCAATGTGCATTAAAGGGGTTGTATCGTTTGAACTGTTCGGGCTCTTCAGCTAATTCTCTGAGATTGAATTTGAAATCCAGGGGCGAGTCTCTTCTCTCAGCAGGCGTATCTCTCCTCCCAGGAGGTGTGCCTCCCCTCACTGAAGACCTGTGACATCATCAATCTGACTGTGCATTGGAAGGCAGAAGGCTGTCTACAGAGAACAGCTATACAGCCCCTTGCAGTGTTCTTACGTGTCTGCAGAGGACAGCTATACAGCCTCCTGCATGCTTGTCATGTGTCTACAGAGCTTCAGGCTCAGCTTGGCTATAAGCAGTTATACAGTCAGCCTGAACTGATGAGATATGTGAGGAGTGTACACTGCCCCTCCCCCCTTCCCCTCTGTTACCAGACAGCAGACTGGGGTATATGGAGCAATACACACTTCCCTCCCCCCTCCTCTCCCCCTGTTAACTGGCAGGAGACTCTTTAATACTGTTATATGAAGGGATCTGTGACTTAAACAGGCAGTCATTGCCCAGATCATTCACCCTAGAGCTGGGGGAAGAGTTTTCAGCCAGCAGACCTTGGTTTCACTTTCGATTTTAACAGCTCAGAGGGGAGAAAACACAGAGTGTGCAGGCAGCCAATCACCATGCAGGGGGCGTGGCCAGAGCGTTTCCTGTCTGTGGGCGTATCCCAACAGGCTGAATGAAATGTCAGCCAGCCAATCACCGTTCAGGGGGCGTGTCAAGGGGGCGGGATCCGGCCAGGGGCGTGTCCCGACCAGCAGAAGCAGAATACAAATTTACAGAAAAGCTCATACCTGCTAAACCAAGTGACTGAGGTAATGCAATCCAATTACAAAAGTGCTTATTTTTACTGTCCCCATAATCTGAGACATGATCTTTGTATCGATAAAACCCCTTTAACAACAGTCTTGATGGAGGGGCACTATAGAAGTGGCAATGTAAGCAGCTGACCTCTGTTGTAGCTGTGCAGGCAGCAAACCGCCGGAGAGCCTTACTATATTGTGACTGATGTTTGTGTCCTGGAGATGACTACTTTTTACTGTGCAGCCTTCACAAGTTCTTAAGGACCAGGTAATCCATAAACATTTCAAGCTGCACACCCTTGTCTTCAGTAGGTGGATGAGCTCACTGATACATTGCTATACCATTATGCGTATTTCACCCTTTTCCTCTTCCACTTACAAGCTTTAATTTAAAGTGTCCGCCAGTTCTCATATCCTATTGCAGTGATATTTCAGAAGATGGTTAATGTCCTTGTTGAGATTCCCAGGGAAGTTAGAATTGGAAGTGAAATATTTTACTAGCTTTTAGTCCTCTTCTAATGTCTATTTCTGTCCTACATTAATGACCTCAACTATCCAGGAAATAATGGGCACAATTCGATTTCTTTTCCATGCTTTACACGACCTGTCAGCTTATTGATGATCAAGTGCCGCCATGTTCTTCATCACAATGTACACAACTGAGTTCCAACATCAGATGTAGAAGTGCATGTGTACTTGGACACACTTTGGGATTATTGTCAGCTTTAACCTCTTCCAGGTCCTCTTCATTGATCTCCTTGACAGCTGCTTTTGATTATCTGTACTGATTGCAGACTGTAAGACCTACAAGAGAATTCACGATGCTTCATTGTTATGGCCCAGATCACAAATTGGTTGCTCTCTCTGTAGGTGATGACGGCTCTTTAACGTTTAAACTTCTGACAAGAGTCTTAAAAGTTTCCGAACTGCTCAGGTTAAAAATAGGATGGGCAGAACTTCTTTTTTTTTTTCCTTTTACAGTCCAGCACTGACAGACTTTATAAATGATGATTTCCAATGTTTCCTGTCGGCGCATAAAGTTAGCGAGGAGCTGGAGCTTGTATAACAAGCCTGACAATCATAAACCTCCTGGCTCCTATAAGAACACACTGTAACTACTCAGTTTAAGACTGTCTAATACTTGCAAACATTCAGCCCAAACTTTATAAATGTATTCACACTGTAATCCTGTGGGGAAAAAATGAAGATGGAAAAAAAGAAATATAATCCTTATGTAAAATATCTATTGAAGAGGTGATGGATGAAGCAAGAGGCTTTGAAAATCTTTTGATGTGTACTCAGCGGTGTCATGCAAGGATAGAGGTGAATGAGGAGAGTGGCACTGGTGCTTTCTCAACCACAAACGTGGAAGATAATTGAAAGTAGCAGGATACAGGACTTGGCATTCATGATTTATACAGTAAAAATGTTAATAGATTTAGTTAAATCCCAAATTATAAATTGGACAAAGCAGAGTTCATAGAGCCAAAGCCAAGATGTGTTAGCTTCTTTGCCTGAAAGGTAAACCATTATGTCCGCATCTCGTTTTATTCATAAGGAATATAACTATAACATTCAGAAGAAATGCTCTAAAATCATGTACTGGAAAAATTAGGGGGTCAAAAAAAAAAGAATTAAAAGAAATATAGATGCCCTGTTTATCATGGAGCTAGAACGTGTATAATGTGTTATAGTTATAGAAATTGTCCATATGGTGCTTAGGAACACAAATTAAGACTAAAGGCTTACGGCAGCTATTTTATGGCTCCGTAGAAACTTTAAGTTGTACAGAGCATTAATATGACATGCATAGTAGAAAAATGGCAGCAAAATGTTCCTCCAGTTTCATATAATAGTAGGATATTCAGATAAGCTCTAGGGAAAACAGCTAGCATCTCTGGTGCCACTTCTTGTAAGGAACGTCCCACTTTTGGGATCAGAAATAAAATATTCATTTGGGGCAGATTGGTTCATGCCTTATGGGATCCTAAGTGTGCATCAGCGGGAGAAATAAAGCATAAAAGCTTCCTATGCCCCTTCCTTCATCCACATCTTCCCCACCCTTGGTTGAACTTGATAGACATTTGTCTTTTTTTCAACCATATTAGCTATGTAACCATGTCCTTTACTGTCATATCCTACTTATTAAAGTGCCTTTAGACATGACTGGAATTTTTAAGCCAAGCCAATTGGTTCTCCATAAGGAAAAGCCTCACATTTGCTTACAACTCTTTTGTAGAAATTCAGAGGAACTCTGGGTGTACTTCATACAAGCTTTGTGCAGATATTTAAGTATTGATCAGAAGGAAGTAGATACAAACTAAAGAATATTAATACGTACGAAGCCATGTAAAATTCTGGATCCTGTCTAGTGGTGGCTCTGGGATCAGAGATGGGGTCTTCCCTGGAGCAGATTGGTTCTTGCCTTGTGGGTTTCAGGGCATTAACCAGTGGGGAGGCTGGGCTTTAACTCCTCGTCTCCCTCCCTTAACCCACATTTCCCCCACCCTTGGTTGAACTTTATGGACACGTGTCTTTTTTCAACCCTACTAACTATGTAAATGAGTCTGGATTTTCTAGAGCATTTGTTCCCAGGGCTCCTTTTACACAGGCTGATAGATGCTCATTGGAGCACCCATCAACATTGGGGACGTTCATTCATAACATACGATTGTTCCTGTGGCTCTACATATTCCTTATTGTTGGCAGCAAATCCAAATTTCCACATAAAAGGATTCTTACCCCCTGTAAAAGATGTGATCAGTTGACAAATGAGGGTGTGCTGACCACAGGGCTTTTTACATGGGGCAATAGTTTGGTAAATATTCTTACAAATGCTCATTTAACTGCTAAATGCTCCATGTCGTATGTGAAGAGTATTAATTCATGGTTGACTTATGTAAGTTTGATCATTTGGGTGGTAAATTTAGCACATAAGTTATCAGAGCAAGCCTATATTGTTCTCAGGTATTGTATAGTATTTTGGCAACTGTACCGCCCCATCTGCTGGATCTTTCTCACACTATAAGATTTAAACTTCTGGTAGAAGATGTGACCGATGTATCTCAACACTGAAAGTTAACTGTAATTTACTTAAGCACTCAAAGTTTTGTTTGCATCTCAAATTTTTCTTTTTCTCGTTTTTTCCCCCCCATGAACAGCATCCCTCCCATCACTGATGCATCTCTGTCGGCTTACAATCCGATCCCTCTTAAAAACTGAACATTTACGGTCCAATAAATACATATCTCAACTGCCTCTCCCTGTCTGCCTTCAAGACTACCTGCAGTACTCTGATGTGCTACATCTTTATGGTATTGCCAAAAAAGATGATTCTCCTGAGGATAATCTAGAAAATGTTTCTCAAACAAGTGAATGATGGAAATCTGTATATCACCTTGACTGGACATGAATACATCACTCTAGGATGAACTTCATTACTAAATACTGTAAATATACTGTATGCTTTATAAAGTGTCTTTGGTGCAATCTTGACTTGATCATAATGCTATGTAAATGTAAAGAACTTGCTCTATATATGTAAATGTCATGTAAAAATTGGCATATAAATATGCATTGTTCTTTTGTCTATAGTCTGTATTTTTGTGGAGACTTTCACAGGCATTAAGGATTTCATGCATTTTATGAGCATAAAAAAAATTGTTCAGATGGTTCTGGACCCCTGACACATCTTTTGTTAAGTTCTGTTTCAATATGAGAGATGTTGCGGGGCCTCATAGCTTGATTTATTTATGTTTTAATATAACTGTCATTGTAGATTGGCCGCAATGCTTCCTGCTAACCTGTAGGTGGAAACAAATATCTGAAAGGTGACACAGAGAATTACTGTAAAGGTAGATCATATTGAATATTGAATCTTCTATTTTCTTCTATATTCTAGGTTGTGCATAGCTTAAAGAGCACCTATCACCACACACACAAAATTTTATAGTAGATCAAATTGGAAGACTTTTCTCAAATAAATGTTAGTCGTAAATCAGATGAGCATTACAGGGAAACAGGTTTTACTTTCACTTTGTCAGAGTCAGCTCACAAGCTGGTCAGATTCCATCCCTTAGGAGATACCAACTGTGCAGAGGGAGCTGAAAACATAGATGGCTAAAAAAAGAGTTAATTTGAGTCTTTCACTACATACAGTGTAAGCACAGCACACTAAGGACATGGTGTGACGGGGTTTACCTGTTGCTGCTGCTTACAGCCCTCTCCTCCACAGCACACCGGTATCCATATTACACTGTTACTAGAGAAATAACATTCAGCATAGAAATGGCAGCACAGAAAGAACTTCCCACTGTACACATGATGTAGACTTCTAGTCTCCCCCTTTCACAGTGGAGTCTCCCAGCTCAGAAGCAGGAAGTTTCACAGACCGGGTCAACATAGTGATCCATCACGCTGTCAAGTGCCAACTTGGCCCAACTTCAGTCCTGTCTTAAAGGGCTCTAGCAGATTAACACTTTATGTGCAGCTGTATCATTCTCCATTAGGTGGGTTATATAATGCAGAGAGAGATGGCTGCTAAGTAACAATATTCTATGTGAAGTAAAGTTCAGGCTCCTGGCAGGAGGGTAGATGATTAGTGATTCACTAATTCGCTGTCTATTGGGATGCATTGGTGTATTAATTTACTAGGTCTCTGATTCAATTTTATGAGCATGTATAAGAAAAATAGATGATTCAATTCTATTGTATTTTATGCACCAGTGACTAAACAAAACTACAAAGCAGACAAACTGATTTGCTCACCTGAATCCTGGCCTGCTCCATTCAGATTTCAGTGTCTTCAAAAGGGGGCGTGTATGATTTGTTTGAACTGCATAGTATGTCACCCAATAGGCTTGACATCACCATGCCTTTCCCCACAGTGTGCTCACTCCTGAGTCAGAGAACCTAAAATACAAGAGCTATAAGTGGTCAACACTTCTGCCTCCAGCATAAGGGTTCTAAGTTTAAATCCCTACAGGAACCAGGCATGTGGATTTTTTTTTTACACATAGCTGACTGAGGTTTCTCCTTTTTTTATGGAGTTAAAAATAATGTTGATAAACCAAAAGAAACAAGCAGCATGATAATAACTTATCTGCACTGTGTGACTAAGTACTAAGGAATACAGAGGACAGGAGTAGAATGACAGTACCTGGGGTTGAACACTCACTCAGCAGTGAGTGTGTGTGATTACTAGGCAAGGAAAAGGCTGACAACAGCTGAGAGGAGAGTTGATGTCTGAGCTCCTAGAGACGAGCTGTACAATATGGATCACTAAGGTAACAGCTTAAACAAAAATGGTACAGAATTTTTAACAATCATGAGTGGTGAAAATGTTTATTATTTAATTTGCAAGCTTCCCACATAAATTTTACTTGGTTGGAAAACCCCTTTAAAGGGGTTGTCTCACTACATTGATTCATTTTACCTCAGTCCTGTTTTCTTGGTTTCATTTTAAATTACTGGCTTCCACTAGGCTGCAGTGGAAGCCAGGTCTGTAGCTATAGCAACCAGTGCTGGCAGACTATCAGGAGAGATCAAACAGGTCTGTAGCTATAGCAACCTGAGGAGCTGATGCAGCCCATATAAGAGGGGATATCTAGGAATAGGTAGGACACTATTAATGGACATATATTGCAAAGTGACTTGTTTGTGCAAGATCTCTAACATAAAAAAATCAATCCTTGTAGTGAGACAACCCCTTTAAGTGTAGGTGAGAAGATAGGATTGGAATGGGTTTCTTGGTAGAGGGAAGATGAACTAGGAATCAGTTGGCAGAGAAATCAGAAGGAACGTTACTTCAAGTTACAGCAAGGATTGGTATGCTGCTGATGCCAGTCTACTAATCTAGTCAAGTATTATGCAACATAGTAGTAGTACAGGACAAGTAAGTCTATTGCTCTGGCTTTATTAGGCCTGTTTAAGTTTAATTTGTTTAATTTTTTGGTTTAAATAAATAAAGTTAGAAGGGACATGTACAGGGCAGTTTCTAGGCTAAATTTCACTCAGGGCGAGGTAACATATTGCGGCGCTATGCGACACATTGCATCACCATAAACCAAAGCCAAAATATACAAAAGCTTTACCACAATCTGCTACGTATAAAACTACTAAATAGTAGTCATACAGTTACCAAATAACACTGCTGCACCAACCAGAATCCCAAGACCACATATCACCAACACACGGTGACCGAATAATACCACACCATGACCACATATCACCAACAAACAGTGACCAAATAATACAAACTGACCATTACTGAGTATAAACCATTATACTACAACCAATATTACCGCCATACAGTGACCATACAGTGGTGGATACCAGCTGTACACAGTCTTTGCAGACATATAAATGGTTACAGTAAAGTTATATATAGTGACTCACAGGAGACGTCTCTGAAGAGTTGTTCTCTTTCTCTTCTTCTTCTTTTCCATCTGACCCAGACGCCATGATGACTCCTGACTCTTCACTGTAAAATTTACAAAACAAATATCTTAAGACTCCTCAATTTATCAGCACTTCTCTACCAATTCCTATCACTATACAAACTCCCCAGCTATAGCACCTCATATGGTAGTCATGTAATATGCCCCCTGTAGCCATGTAGTAGCCCCCCTGTAGCCAGTAGATGCCCCCCTGCAGCCAGTCGATGCCCCCCTGTAGCCAGTAGAAGCCCCATTGCAGCCAGTAGATAACCCCCTGTAGCCAGTAGATGCCCCCCTGTAGCCAGTACATGTCCCCCTTGTAGCCTGTAGATGCCCCCTGTAGCCAGTAGATGCCCCCCTGTAGCCAGTACATGCCCCCCCGTAGCCAGTACTTTCCCCCCTGTTGCCAGTAGATGCCCCCCTGTAGCCAGTTACATGCCCCCTGTAGCCAGTGATGCCCCCCTGTAGCCAGTACATGCCCCCCCTGTAGCCAGTACATGCCCCCTGTAGCCAGTGGATGTCCCCCTCCAGCCAGTACATGCCCCCTGCAGCTAGTACATGCCCCCTGCAGCCAGTACATGCCCCCCTGTAGCCAGTAGAAGCCCCATTGCAGCCAGTAGATGTCCCTCTGTAGCCAGTACATGCCCCCCTGTAGCCAGTACATGCCCCCTGTAGCCAGTAGATGCCCCCTGTAGCCAGTACATGCCCCCCTGTAGCCAGTAGATGCCCCCTGTAGCCAGTACATGCCCCCCTGTAGCCAGTGATGCCCCCCTGTAGCCAGTACATGCACCCCCCCGTAGCCAGTACATGCCCCCTGTAGCCAGTGGATGTCCCCCTCCAGCCAGTATATGCCCCATGCAGCCATTAGTTGCCCCCTGTAGCCAGTGATGCCCCCACTGTAGCCAGTAGATGCCCCCCTGTAGCCAGTAGATGCCCCCCTGTAGCCAGTAGATAGCCCCCTGTAGCCAGTAGATAA
This sequence comes from Phyllomedusa bahiana, assembly GCA_025379985.1. Lineage (NCBI taxonomy): Eukaryota > Metazoa > Chordata > Amphibia > Anura > Hylidae > Phyllomedusa > Phyllomedusa bahiana. Next base: position 10,463 of record JAODAL010044583.1, on the reverse strand, counting down.
CCCCCTGTAGCCAGTGATGCCCCTGTAGCCAGTAGATGCCCCCTGTAGCCAGTGATGCTCCCCTGTAGCCAGTAGATGCCCCCCTGTAGCCAGTAGATGTCTCTCTGTAGCCAGTAGATGGCCCCCTTGTAGCCAGTAGATGCCCCCCTGTAGCCAGTAGATGCCTCCTGTAGCCAGTAGATGCCCCCCTCTAGCCAGTGATGCCCGGTTGTCGCCTGTGATGCCCCCTGTAGCCAGCAGATGCCCCCCTCTAGCCAGTGATGCCCCCCCTGTAGGCAGTGATGCCCCCCTTGTAGCCAGTAGATGCCCCCTGTAGCCAGTGATGCCCCCCTGTAGGCAGTAGATGCCCCCCTGTAGCCAGTGATGCCCCCCTGTAGCCAGTAGATGCACCCTGTAGCCAGTGATGCCCACTGTAGCCAGTGATGCCCCCCCCTGTAGCCAGTAGATGCCCCTGTAGCCAATGATGCCCCTCCGTAGTCAGTAGATGTCCCCCTGTAGCCAGTAGATGCCCCTTTGTAGCCAGTAGATGCCCCCCCATGTAGCCAGTGATGCCCCCCCCTGTAGCCAGTGATGCCCCCCTTGTAGCCAGTGATGCCCCCCCTGTAGGCAGTGATGCCCCCCCCCCTGTTAGCATTGATGCCCCCCATGTAAGTAATTATAAAATAACAAAAATTATTTACCAGACCTCGGTCCGTGTCCAGCTCCGGGAGCTGCTGAGCGGTGTAAGCAGCGTGACGTCACCACGCTGCTTACACTGCACGCAGCTCCCAGGGATCTCCTCGGCGGCAGAGCTGCCAGCCGAGGAGACCGAGCGTCACAGGGGGCACGGTGAAAGCTGTGTGCCCCCTGTGAGCTGATACCGGGGAGGAGGCAGGACGGGAACGATCCGTCCCGCCTTCTCCCTGCAGCTGCAGGCTCTGCGCGACTGTTCTAAAACAGCCGCGCAGAGTCAGGGGCGATCCTCCGGGCGGGCGGAGCGAGCAGTCGCGGCGCCCCCCCTCGGGTGAGCGGAGCCGCGGTGCCCCGGACGATCGCCCGACCCGCCCGCCCCTAGGAAAGGCCCTGGACATGTATAGAAAGATCTTGTAGCAGATAAGGTATTATGGAAGAAGAGCCAAACCAGAAGAACTGTTTGGCTCCCCTGAGAACTGTGATCTGAGTTGCAATAAGCCTGATTTCTGATGATTAATTTTGTAGTTAACCTTTTCTCTGAATTATCTAAGAAAGCAAATGAAGGGATTTGTTATGAAGAACAGTAGGTCATCTATATAAGCTGCCACCTTATGAGTGTGCTTCCAATAGATATACCTAAAATGTTAGGATTTCGTCTTTGACATCTGAGCAGACATTCCAGGGTAAATGAGAGGCAATAAGGGGCACCCTTGCTCTATGCCATTTGAAACGGGGAAGTATTCTGACAAAATACCATTAACCCCTTAACGACCGTGCATCGTCTTTTGGCGTCAGCCGATGCGGGTCGTTCGTCTGACACATATTAGGTATCCACACGACCGTAATAACTTGTAGAATTAATCTAACAAGTTCTGAAGTGGGAAATGTGAATGGTGTAAAAGACAATGTAAAGAAACAAAAAAAATGTAAAAAAAAAATTCTGCAATTATTTAAGTGAACTTAAACTATTCCCCCATAAAGTACAACTTGTCCCAAATAAAACAAGGCCTTATACAACTGTGTCATTGCAAAAATAAAAAAGTTACAACTGCTGAAACGCAAGGAGGCAAAAACTAAAAAAAATGTTCTGGTCATTAACTACTTTTCAGGCCTGGGGCTTAAGAGGTTAAAGGGGTTTTCCCACAAAGTAAAATTGATGTGGGAAGCTTCCAAATTAAATAATAAACATTTTCAGCATTCATCATTATTAAAAATTTTGTACCATTTTTGCTTAGCTGCGACCTTAGTGATCTATAGTGCACAGCTCATCTTTAGGGGATATGACCAGTGACAAGAGCTCTCCAGTCCTGTCATGCTCAGACATCATCTCTCTTCTCAGGCAGCTACTGTCAGTCTATTCGCTGCCAAGTAATCACACACGCTATTTGCTGAGCGAGGGTTCAACCACAGGTGCTGTCATTCTACTCTGTCCTCTGTACTTCTTACTAATTATTCAAACAGTGCAGATAGGTTATCATCGTGCTGCTTTGTTTTTTGTTTTTTTTAGTCTCTCTATTGGCATTTTTTCATCCCTCCCTTGCCCCCACCCAAAAAACAACGAAAGCAAAGAAACCTTAATCAGGTTTGTGCATTTAGAGAAAAAAAAACATGTTTGGTTCCTGCAGGGATTTGAATCCCTATACTGAAAGGCGGAAGTGTTAGCCACTCAGCTACATTTCAGCTACTCACAGCTCTTTACATAAACAGAGCTTTGTTTGACTAGATTGAGCACACTGTGGGGAAAGGCATGGTTATGTCAAGCGTACTGGGTCACATATATGCAGGTCATACAAATTATACACGCCCCCTATAGGACTATAGGACATGAAATGCCTTCATGGTAAATCCCCTTTGATGTTAACAACTGTTCAAGATTTTTGGCCAAATGTATGAAAACTGCCTAGGTCTAAAACTCACTTTGTTGCCCTTAGCAACCAATCAGAGCTCCACTTTAATTTTTCCAGAGCACTATATGAAATCAAAGGGCACTCTGGTTGCTATAGGCAACAAAGTGAGTTTTAGACCTAGACAGTTTACATACATCAGTTGAATGCCTTACTTTTGTTAGTGAATATGAAGCAGAAGCAGAGTGGATGTGATAGAGAGAGCATGCAAAATATGTATTTTTATCAAAGTGCTGTCTCTGCTTTCTCTAGTTGACATAAAGACTACTTGGTTCCTAAGTATGAATAGTTATGGGTAATGCAGGTGGCAATGATTTTCACAAAAAGTTTAAGGTTGAAGGGGTTTTCCACTTTATAATGTATTTATTTATTATGGAGATCTTAGGAAACAATTCCATTTTCCATGTATTAAAGATTCTGCAGTATGAATTATGTATTGTTAGTCAATGAAGAGCAGTAGGAGTCATCTGGGACTGGAACTTGACCTGTGCTGCTTAAGGTAAATCCTAATATCGGGGAGATACTCTTCCCAATGAACTAGGATTTTTGTGCCAGATCTGCGCAGCACAATATGAAAGGGGTATCCCTCAGTGGTGCATACTTAGCTCCCACAGCATTATCCAAAAGAGGCTTCACTAGTTTTTAATGTTTGAAGGGAAAGATTAGGGACACTATCACGAAGAAACCTTGGTAGGTGATGTTGCCAGTTTCCCAAGCCTTCTGCATGATGGTTTCCCATTGCTATGAAACTAAATTCTGCATATAATATCTTTTGACCAGTTGCGGTTTGACCAAGGACTGCCTATGCGATGCATCCTGTCCATTTACAAAGTAGCATCCTTGGATTTGCCCAGCAGTTTATTTTTTTTATTAAAGATAGAAGAGACTGTAGTAACTAACCATTTCTAAAGTTCTCCTTATCTTTAGTAGGCCAATCTTTAATATGGGCTATCTTTACCTACAGGTCTGCATGTGTAGATAGAGCCTAAAACCTCTATGGAATTTCTATTTAAACGGAGGTTTTCACATGTATGGATAGATCTCCAGGAGAACTGAGCCCATAGGACTGTATTTGATCAAAACAATGCAGAAAATGAAATGGAGGTTTAATAATTAAGGAGATACAAATATAGGAAAGCTTAAAGGGGTTTTCTCACCATGTAGTTTCACAAAGCCACAGGTAGCTTCAGAATCACACTTCCTGGTTATGCTGTGGGTGGCTCTATAGCAGTGATTAACATAACAGCTCTGCTGGTTGTAGCTATTCCTGTTACAGTTACATGACTGCAGGAGATTTATAAAATGTAGCACACAAGGCTACAGAGCTCTAAAAAGTGAAAGTCTTTCATTTAGAGAGGTAAGCAAACTCAGTTGCTAGATATAAGACTGAGCAGGGAGTAATTGACAATGGATGAACTGACTGACGGCAGCTTGGAGCAGTTAAATAAAAGGGAGAGCATGGAGAGGTGATCAGAAAAAAAAAACCTACGGTCCTTACATTTTTGATTGTGAGGGTTCTAATGGCTATATACTGTTGAAACCAGAAGTTTACATACACTATATAAAAAGACACATATGCATGTTTTTTTCACTATCTGACATGAAATCAGTTTACATACATTTCATTACTATTTGGTAGCATTGCCCTTAAACTATATGAATTGGGTCAAACCTTTAGGATATTCTTCAACAAGCTTCTCACAATAGTTGGTAGGAATTTTGGCCCATTCCTCCTGACAGAACTGGTGTAACTGAGCCATGTTTGTAGGTCGCCTTGCTCGCACTTGCCTTTTCAGCTTTTCCCATAAATTTTCAATAGGATTTGGATCAGGGCTTTGTGATGGCCACTCCAAAACATTGACTTTATTATCCTTAATCCACTTTGTAACCAGTTTGGCAGTATGCTTCGGGTCATTGTCCAATTGGAAGACCCATTTCCGCCCACGCTTTAACTTCCTGGCTGATGTCTTGAGATGTTGCTTCAGTATTGCCACATAATCTTCTTTCCTTATGATGACATCTATTTTGGGAAGTGCACCAGTCTCTATTGCAGCAAAACAACCCCACAACATGATGCTGCCACCCCCGTGTTTCACAGTTGGGGTAGTGTTCTAAGGCTTCCAAGAATCTTCCTTTTTCTTCCAAACGTAACGATGGTCAATATGGCCAAACGGTTAAATTTTAGTTTCGTCAGACCACAGCACATGTGTCCAAAAATGTAGGTCCTTGTTCCTGTGTGCATTTGCACACATTAATCTGGCTTTTATATGTTTCTTTTGGAGTAATGGCTTCTTCCTGGCAGAGTGGCCTTTCAGACCATGTTGATACAGGACTTGTTTCATTGTGGAAAATGACACTATTTTACCAGCTTCTGTCAGCATCTTCACAAGGTCTTTTGCTTTTGTTCTTGGGTTGATAAGCACATGTCGGATCAAAGCACATTCATGTCTCAGACACAGAACCCGTCTCCTTCCTAAGCGGTATGATGGCTGGACATCATGTTTGTACTTGCGTATAATTGTTTGTACAGATGAACGAGGCACCTTCAGGTATCTGGAAATTGCACCCAAGGGTGATCCAGACTTGTGCAAGTCCACAATTCTCTTCCTGATATCTTGGCTGATTTTTTTAAACTTTCCAATGATGTTACACACAGAAGCAGTGTGTTTCTGGTTTGCAATAAAATACATACACAGATGTGTCTCTAATTAACTCAGATGTTGCCAATAAACTTATCAGACGCTTCTGAGGACATGACATCATCATATGGGCTGTCCCAAATTGTTCAACCCCTTACCGACATTTGACGTACCCATACGTCAAGGTCAGGTAGGGGTTCCCTCAAATTGACATATGGGTACGTCATGGCGATCTTGCGCGCTCTCAAGATCGCGGCATGGAACCAGCAGTATATTACCGCTGGCATCATGCTGCATCCCCACAGCAGGAGTGAGCTCCGGCCGCGGGGGATTAACCCCTCGATGTCGTGACATCGTGGTCGCAACGTCGCAGCTGCAGGCAGCAGGAGTGAGCTCCTGCTGCTCACGATACGGCGCAGTAACGGCGCTCGACGCCGCTACTGATCTCCTTACCAGACAGCCCGGACGCTGAATGACAGCATCCGGGTTATCTGGTGACGTCACGATGCCCCCAATGCTTTGTGGGCAGCGTGACCAACAGTTGCCATGGAGACCAGTACACAGCTATAAGCTATGTGCTGATCTCCTATTGTATGAACGATCTAACGATCGTTCATACAATTCCCCTCTGGGGAAGAGTGTAAAAAGTGTGAAAAAGTTAAAAAAAAAAAGTGTAAAAAAGTAAAACACAAACAAAAAATAAAATAAAAACACGTACACTGCCCTTATCCCCTTTACAAATGCCAATCGCCCCAAAAAAGATCAAAAATAAATAAAGTACCCATATTTGGTATCGCCGCGTGCGTAACGACCCACCCTATAAATCTGTCACGTTAATTAACCCGTATGTTGAACGCCATAAAAAAAAATCCCAAGAAACAGTCACAGCATTGCGATTTTTGTTTATCCCGCAGCACATAAAATGGAGTAAAACGTCATCAAAAATTCATATCAACACTAAAGTGGTGCCAAATAAAACGTCAGTTCATCCCGCAAAAAAAGTCCTTACACAAATAAAAAAGTTATGGCTATTAGAAGATAGCGATGCATAAATATTGTTTTACACAATAAAAACACTTAAAAAAAAAAAAATAAAAATTGTGCTTCCACATAAACTATATAAATTGGGTATCGCCGTAATTGTCTCAACCCACAGAGTGAAACTAATTTGTCATGTATACTACATGGTGAGCGCTAATAAAAATAGAAAACTGCTAAGATTGCAGTATTTTCTTCACCCTGCCTTCCAAAAAGCGGATTTAAAAGCGATCATAAAGTCTTGTTCCCCCAAAAATGTTACCAATAAAAACGTCAACTCAACCCGCACAAAAAAAGTCCCTATACAGCTCCGTAAACAGAAAAATAAAAAAGTTATGGCTCTCAGACTATGGCGATGCAAAACATGTTTTCCTTTTCAAATAAAAGTGTTTTTATTGTGTAAAAGCAGTAAAACATTAAAAAAATATAAAAATTTTGTATCGCTGTAATCGTATTAACCTTCTGAGTAAAACTAGCATGTCATTTATACCGCACAGTGACTGCTATAAAAAATTAAAATAAAAAACACTACCAGGAATGCTGTATTTTGTTCAAATGCCTCACAAAACCTTAATAAAAAATGATCAAAGCATCACATGCACCCCGTAATGGTACCAATAAAAACATCAACTCATCTCACAAAAAACAAGCCCACAATCAGCCCCGTAAACAAAAAATTAAAAAAGTTATGGCTGTCAGAATAGGACAACATAAAAACGCAACTTTTTATAAACTCGCTTCTATTGTGTAAAAGTAATAAAACATAAAAATTTTTATAAAATGTATATCATTGTAAGGCCTCGTTCACACGGCTTATTCTGCCGCATATTGGCCGCGTATGCGCGGCGGGATTTGCGCTTCAGTACGGCGCCAATCCGCGGCAGCATTCGGTAATCCATGTCTCATTGAGAACAGTGGAATCCGTCGCTCCTCCCCTCGGCGAATCCGCCGTGGGGGGAGAAATTGACATGCAATTATTTATGGCGCGACGCGCCGTACAATGCATTGTCTATGAGGCCGGGGAGCGGCGCCCCGCCGCGTCCGGCCCCGCCCGTCCCGCCCCTTATTCACGGGGATTTGTAAGTCAATACGGCCACAAATCGTCGGGAATAAGCCGTGTAAACCCGGGCCCTAATTGTGCCGATCCATATTTAAGTTATCCGTCATTTATCCTGTATGGCGAATACTGTAAAATTGAAGCCCAAAAACAATGGCGAAACCGCGTTTTTCCCCCCCATTTTCGTGGCTCAATGCTAAAAAAAAATATGGAACAATTGTCCGCCCAAAATGCAAAATACACCCTTAGATCCCTGAGGGGTGTTGAATCCAAAATGAGGCAACTTCTGGAAGGTTTCACCTGTTGTACTACTTTGGGGGGCTTTGCAGATGCGACATGGGCCCACCAAAATCTGTACTCCAAAAGCCAAATAACACTCCCTCTCTTGTACCCCCTGCCATGCGTCCAAACAGCAGTTTATACCCACATGTAGGTTATTGCTGAACTTGGAAGAAATAGCGTAACACAATTTCCGGTGCTTTTTTTCCAGGATTCCTTGTAAAAATTAAACATTTTCAGCTAAAATTGCAGATTATTGGAAAAAATATATTTTTTTTATTTTCAGGAGCCGAACGCTAAAAAAATTTGTGACACACCTGTGGGGTCGATATACTCACTGCACCTCGGGATATATTCCTTAAGGGTGTAGTTTCCAATATGGGGTATTTTTAGGGGAGTTTATTAGGTTTTAGCACCGTTGGATGTCCGCAAACATGAAATGGCGCCTAAATAAAATTGTAATGAAAATTAGACCCCAGAGTCCGGTAGGTGCACCTCCTATTCTGAGGCTTGTGGTTGATCCAAATAGCGCACTAGGGCCACATATGGGATATCTCTGAAAACGTCAGAATCTGAGGAATCGATATTAAGCTGCATTTCCCTGATCATATCTAATGTGTTCCAGTGAATAATGAATGAAAATTGAAATGCAAAAAATGTGAAATTTCACCTCCACTTTGCTTAAAGTTCTGTGAAATATCTAAAGGGTCAACAAACTTCTTAAATGCTTTTTTAAATACTTTAAGGGGTGTAGTTTCTTAGATGGGGTCATTTATTGGGGTATCTAACATACAAGCCCCTCAAAGCCACGTCAAAACTGGACTGGCTCCTAAAAACAACTACTGTATTTTGCAAATTTTTAAATTTCAACTCTACTTTGCTTAAAGTTCTGTGAAATATCTAAAGTGTCAAACAACTTCTTAAATGCTTTTTTAAATACTTTAAGGGGTGTAGTTTCTTAGATGGGGTCATATATTGGGGTATTTAACATACAGGCCCCTCAAAGCCACGTCAAATCTGGACTGGCTCCTAAAAAAAACTATTTTGCAAATTTTGAAATTTCACCTCCATTTTGCTTAAAGTTCAGTGAAATATCTAAAGGGTCAACAAACTTCTTAAATGCTTTTTTAAATACTTTAAGGGGCCCCTCAAAGCCACGTCAAAACTGGACTGGCTCCTACAAAAATATATTTTGCAAATTTTCTTGAAAATGTGAAAAATTACTACTATATTTCTAAGCCCCTTAATGTGGTAAAAAAAAAAAAACATTTAAAAAATGATGCCAACCTACAGTAGTAATATGGTAGATGCTAGTTATAAACTATTTTGAGTGGAATAACTATCTGTCTAACATACAGAAATTTTTGAACTTTGAAAATTGCAAATTTTGCAAATTTTCATGATATTTTTTTTTTTTCCAAATAATCAAGGACTTTTTGGACCAAATGTATTACTAACTTAACCCAAAATTGTGCCACGAGAAAACAATCTCTGAACCACTTGGATAGGTAAAAGTGTCAAAAAGTTATTCTCACATAAAGTGACACATGTCAGATTTTAAAACCAGGGCTCTGTCAGGAAGGCCAAAACTGGCTCCGGCGGTAAGGGGTTAAAGGCATAATAATCCTAGTGTATGTAAACTTTTGACTTTGCAGAAAGTAATAAAATGCAATAAAAAACATTCTCTCATTATTCTGGCATGTGGCAAATATAAATAATTTTGGTTCCTAATTGATCTAAAACAGGTAAGGTTTATTCTAATGTCATGTCAGATAATGAGAAAAACATGCATATATATCATTTTTAGTGTTGAGCGATTACGTTGGCCATCGACATCGGTCGATGGTCGATAGTCGACCATCATCGACAACATAGTCGATAGTGAGTGGTCGATTATGTCGATGACCATTAGTCTATGGGAGAGCAACAACCCCTTCATTCTTACACCCAAAAGGGCTGGAGAAGCTGGACTTAAAAACCAAAACAGTCAAATTGATACGTGCTACATCTTAGGCAACACAATTAGTTTATAAAAGCCACAGAAAAAAAATCAACACCATTCAACTATCCCTGTCTTGTACCACAGCATGACCTTTTAAAATGCATCACCCACAAATTAAAAAGTGCCAGAAGGAAGTATGATTTGAACCATTTATTTTACTTGAAATGGACATTGAATATCCCCGTCCTGGAACGCAGATGAGCCCCAAACCTGCATGACCCCAGATTTAAAAGTGCCCAAAAAAGGAGTCTTTCAACCACCATTTTAGTTGAATGGAATTGACTAACATGTCTGGGGCCACAGCATGAGCCCCAAACCTGCATGACCCCAGATTCAAAAGTGTTTTGGGGAAAAGGGTCTTTCAACCCCCATTTTAGTTGAACTGGACATTGATATACCTGTCCTGGGCACAGGGATGAGCCCCAAACCTGCATGACCCCAGATTAAAAAAGTGCCCGGAAAAAGGAGTCTTTCAACCACCATTTTGTTGAACTGGACATTGACTATATCTGTCCTGTACGCCGATGACCATTTAAACCTGTCTGACCCAGATTAAAAGTGTCGGGGAAAGGAGTCTTTTAACCACCCTTTTAGTTGAACTGGAATTGACTTTACCTGTCCTGGCCGCAGTATGACCATTAAACTGTCCCGACCCCCAAATTAAAAAGTGGGGAAAAGAGTCTTTGAACACCATTTTGGTTGAATGGACATTAACTATATCTGTCCTGTACCGCAGAATGACCATTAAAAACCCGTCTGACCATAGATTAAAAGTGCCGAAATAGGAGTCTTTCAACCCATTTTAGTTTCATGGACAAAATTTCTGTCCCTGTCTGGGTAGCGTTGCCCTCGTTGGTGGGGTTCTTTTTGGG